>JAGFMF010011700.1:254190-287657 GCA_019455555.1 Galemys pyrenaicus | reverse complement strand
TGACATCAATTGTAATCCCCATGTATTCCCCATCACCATATCACCAGTGCACCATCACCTCAGTCCCCCATGCTCCCATCTGCCCTCAACCCTCCCCTTCCCCCCCCACCAAGTGTCCCCAATTTGTCCTTGTCTTTTCATTTTTGGTTTTTGTGTCTTTATTGTTACTATTTCAAATGTCATTTTTAAATGACAACTTAGTATTCATATCATTACTAAGTTATTTGATCCATCCTTTGCAGAACTCATAAGAATGATGATAGTACTATCATTTTCCACAAATTGTGAGTTTTTATGAACATTTCTTTAGGATAAATATGTAGAATGAAGTAACTAATTTATAGTGTCATTATCATGTTTAAAATTTTAATGTATTTATACATTTTTATCTGGGGCACTTTTGCCAACTATAATAATCTCCCTACAAGAAAAATATCTGTATTCCTATTTCTATATACCTGTCGGTACTAGAAACTATGTTTCTTTTTATCTCTATTCATTTTGAGGAGAAAATATATTGTCAAATGTTTATTTATTTATTATTCAGATAACTTTTTATGATTTTTGGTTTAAATGCTTTGACAATTTTTCTACAGGAACATTTGTCTTTTAATTATTGATTTGTAATCACGTTGTATATAGTAAGGAGAGTCCCTCACCACTACCTCCCAATTTTTCATTAGACTTTTAACTTTATAGTGTCCACCATTGTTTATAATCTCTGAAGATAATATCATCTCAATTTATTCATATGGCTGATGGAAAAACTAACTGTGGAAGTACTACTTTAAAAAAGAATTTTTTAACTCCTCTGCTTGGTTCTGACAGAACCTTATAAAATACGATATTAATTAAACCTTTTCTACCATATTTATTAGTAATGTTATGCAAATAAAAATATCAGATATAAAAGCACTCTGAGATTTCAAAGATTCCACATCAAATCAAATTGTTGCATTGTTATTCTTTTACTTTCTTTTGAAAAATCAAATGAATTCAGTGCAGGTTTATCATAATAGGAAAGATACTATATTCATTATTATTGTTACCTTAGGCTCTTAAGTTACGTTCTGCTCACTGTCTCAGAGTCCTTTTCTCTTTATTTGGAAGCAAAAAAAGACCAATCAGTAAAAAACTCTTCTCTCGTAGACAGCAATGTGAAAATTATTTATTCTTAAATGAATAAATGATGAAAAATCTTCCCTCCGCCCCCACCCTGGTCTCTACGGGTTGTTGCGTATAATCAGACCAGTGTTTCTTCATATGCAAACACAGGTATCTTCTTTTCATTCACAAAAGTAGCATACTATACACATTATTCCCTACCTCACTTTTTTTTTTAAACTTAACAACATGTCTTAAATAAGAACCTATAATAAGAAGGTATTTAATATAAATGTGAGACATTAGAACATTGGTATTACACAAAACTAAAAAATTCCCATCTCAAATCTGTCACCATAATTATAGAAGGTCAGGATTAGATCATTGGTAAAAGATTTGCTGGTCAGTCATCAAACCTGTGTGTGGACATTTTATTGACATCTATTGGACAGACAGAATGTGAGCAGAGCTAATGTGCAGCACTTCTAATCCAGTCTATAAAAATCTCCCCACACGATTCTCCACCTTCTTGTCCTCTGTCAACAGGATGTCAGTGTCTAGAGTGACCTCATAAGTCACATTTCGGAGATGGCAGAGTTACAAGATGGAAAGACCTGGTTCCTTGAATTGCCACTTTGAACAGAGTCACTGACCATCGGAACACTCATTTTGGAGGTTATGTGAGTAAGAAATAAATTTGTATCATGCCTGAGCCATGATACATATTTAGGTTTGATCTACAAATTCAATACAGCAGCTAGTATTGCCTTCGTTAACACAGACAACAGGAACATCCATCTCGTCCAACAATTGGCATTTATTGGGGGCTCAGTATATGTGTTTGAGCAGATAAGTGAATACTTAACCACCTCTGTAGATAAAGAATTAATTCAGTACCCTGTTGGTCAGTTTAATACATTTAACCCACTTGTTTTATTGGAAAATTATTTACACAGAGCTAAACCCCATCACCCTTAACTTGTACCAATTTGCAACTTCCCTTTGAAGTAACACAAAATAAGTCCCAACCTTCTTCAAAAAGGCCTTTCAATTATTTTATAATGCTTCCACCCATCTCATCTCCTCATGACAAATCTTCTGATCTCTAAGATAAGTAGTCTAGTGGTTTTCACTTATTCTTCTTAGGTTATAGTTACTAAAACCATCTTTACCCTCTTCTGGGCACATTTGAATTTGTCATTGTTCCCCATTCAATGGGTACTCAGGGCAGAACGTCATACTCTTGGCAAACACTGACTAGCCCAAGGGCGTACCAATAGCTCTTCTTAATTGGGACTCCATATTTCAATGAACACAACTTGATATTTTAAGTCTTCAAGGTGACCATACCTAAAGATTCGTTCTGAGCTTCTGATCAAGCTTCCTACTGTTCTTTCTCCTCTCCCCTGCCCCCAACTTACACATGAATTCCCCATATGACCTTAGACAGATTTCACCTCTCTGGAACTCATTACTCATATGAAAAATGAAGCGGTTGGACCAGAAAAATTTCTGAATTTTTTTTCCCCCTGTTCTAATATTGAGTCTAAAACAGGAAGTTCTGGGAGAGCTCACAGTGTACTTTCATGTAGATTCTTTCACCCATAACAGTTTGAGAGTGTAAATCTGCCTGAAAATTCATCAGACAATAAAACTACATGTAAGTTGTATTAAGCATATATTCACAGCTATCTAGACCATATGTGGCAAATTGTGTGTCTATACAGTTAAACCAGTGGAGTATATTGAACTAGTGGTCAAAGCTAAAGGAAAGAAGGCCTATGTAGGAAAAACAAATAAACAAACAAAAAACTGAGAAAATGAAAAGGGAAGTCAGGGTGTGGTTTTCTCTGAGGGAACTCCATCACTTTTCCATTCCAGGAAGAACAACCATGAAAAAGGGGATATACATTTCATTCAGCTGAGAGCCTGGTTTGATGTGTTGTCAATTTAATTTCCTTATCTCATTTTACACATTGTCTGAAGTACAAAACAAAAAACAAAAAACCCAACCAACAGGCAAATAAATGCCTATGCTATTTGAGGAACTCAAATCATATCTCCATAGCCCTTGTAGTTGGTCAGCTCCTTATTAAGCAGACATCTCAAAAGTATACTTTTTAGCTGATTAACTTCTCTTTTTATTTCTGCCTGACGGTCCTTGACCATGCCTAAGGAGCTGGATCCACCTCCTATCCTAGATCGAAATTCTGGGCATTATTATTTGACCTCTTTTGAAAAACTCATTGCCAGCTTTATAACCCGATCTGGGCACACTCTCCATTGGGGCCTGCATTTCCTGTGGATGATGCATTGGTTTCCTAGGTTACGGCGGGAAGGAATAGACCTGTTAGCTTGTGGCTTCTGACTCACTCACTGCAATGGACGTCACAGAATCGTGGCTGAACAAGTGGATGCTGATAAAAGCATGTACTTAAGGGAGCAGCGGGGCACTAATGGTTAAAACCATCCCATTGTCCCTTCTCTCTCCCTCCCACTAAGCAAGGCAGCAGACTGACACAAATACCAGATCTGATGAACCAAGCAGCAGATTTGAAACCTCGCTGAACAACCAGACATCTAGAGGTGCGCAGTTTAGTCTTATTTACAAACGCAATATTTTGTTCCTTTTCCTGCTTAGAATTTCCTTCTGGAAATTCTTTCTCTGCTTGTGAAAATACTAGGATTCTCTAAAGAGATAGCAGACAGAAGTTGAAGAGGGGGAGGTAAAGGCAAGCCAAAACAAAACCAATAGCCTGTTTACTAAGTGGCAGCTCCTGTTGAACTTTCACACTTGTTCCCTGAGAGGGCAAAGTAGACTCACAGTGAGCTAAGCAATGATAAGAGGCCAGAATGAAAAACACATTCTGTTGGGCAATTAATCTTCAGAGAAGCTGGCTTTCAAGAAGTCTAGAACAAGGAAACTAGAAGGGGTGGGGGAGGAGAGGAGGGTGAGAGAGAGACTTTCTAGCTTACTTCTTTTGTTATGATCTGATCCCTACGATGTACAAATCAAAGACTGCCTGGGATAAAAAGCACGAACAGTTCCTTTTTCCTTTGCTTCTGAACTACTGAAGATTGAATGGATTCTTTAGATTCTTGAATTCCTTAAATGACCAACAAACCTAAAGGTTCCCTACTGGAGATAATGCATCTTGTTTTCCACAGAGCCTTGAGGGATGCTTTAAATAGCATCAGCAAGCATCCGAATGAATTAGACAGCAAATGTAGGTTAGCTTTATTTAGACAGATAAAGACAAGCAGAGAAAGTTGTCTGGTTCAAGGGCAGTGCAGCCTGACACAACAGCATTTCTCAGAGGAGGTGAAATAGCTTTGGGAGCAAAGTATTTCGGGCAAAGAGCAAAGTTCCTTGGATTGCCAGAGGAAGTGCTGGTAGGTTCTTCAGTGCAAAATTAAGAATAGCCTGCCAATCCTGAAGGCAGGTGCTATAGATTTAAAACGTGACACGGGATTTAGCTTCCCTGAATTCACAGACTCATTCTCTTCTCATTTCTTCATTTTTTTGGGAATGCCACCAGAAAGGGCACACTTCCTAGAACCTAAGTGGGAGAGGAGGTTTATAAGATTCCTTCAAGGTGGGACCCAAGAGTCTCTGGAAGTTCTGAGTTCAGAAAATACATCCAGATGGAGGGTCCCTGGACATGTGGAAGTTCAGAAAGCAAAAAGACTGACAACTTGGGGGCATTCAATCATTAAACCAAAATATAGATGCTTGGAAAAAGTTACAGTCAATAAGTGACCCCAACCCTTAAATTATTTTCTAAAAATAATTGTCTTATGGAAGTCAGTAGATGTAGGGAGAAAAAAAATACATATGTAATATATATTATTTATATATATAGTTTTCTGGTTTTGCTTTTTTTTTACTGTGATGTTTATAGCTTCTTTTTATAACTTTGCTGGTTTTCCTCAACTGGCAAAAGCCACATGATATTTAGGGTCAGATTGTAGCCTCATTGGTATATTTGTTTTCAAAAGAAAAATAAAATTTCAATTAGTAAATTTACATTATTTGAATAATGATATTTAAAACATGTAACAGTTTTGTGAATAAGCAAATTATACTGAATACATTTTTATGTTCCAAAAGTAATACTGAATTTAGACTCATAAAAAAAATCTTCACAACACAAATTTCCATTTCCCCCAATTAATTTTTTTTAGATGTTTTCTCTTTTAAGGGTCTCCTGACTTCTGAAAATTATATTTCTTTCTATATTACCAAGGCAGATAGTAAAGGGGAATATTATGTTATAACCCTATCGTGATATAAAATTTAAAACTTTTTTTTTTAAAGATTTGTTTACTTATGTGTAAAAGAACTGAGGCACAGGCCAGAGGTGTATGTGGAGGGTGATAAGGTTCACCAGTGACAGAGTGAGGAACAGAACAGGCGGATGAACTGAAATACACTGCTGAGGGGAGCAGTAGGCGAGGCAGGAGAGGTCACAGGGATCCAACTTGTGCTGCAGTGGCTGCGGTTTGCTTCATAGTGCGTTGCTTAACCCACTGCGCCACCAGGGAGGCCCCAAAATTTAAATTTCATTTTTAATTTCTGCCACTTTCTTTGTAACTATAATCATTTATTCATTTCATTCCTCCCTCCCTGCAATAATTATTTAGTAACTACATACTTTATGCAAACAGAGTGAGCATCAGATTGACTAACTCCCTTTTATTCAATACCTGGTCAATTCCTTTCCTCTCTGTTCATCCTAAGTCTGTTCATTAACTACCTGGTAAAATAATACATGAACTAGTAATGGCATAGTATTTTAACCAGAGCACATGAGACTTCTCTAGTTCACATTCCAGAACTCAATATACTTTTAACTATTTTTGAGATTGACAAATTAATTATTTGAAGTCATTAGTCTACGAAAGTGATGGAAAGCCATTTCCAATGACTGTATCTACAAAAGTTCAAAACTCATATAAGATTTGATACCAAACTTATTCCATGAGTCTTTAATACAAAAGTTGCATTAACTTTTTATAAAACTCTCTCACCTAAAATCAGTCCTGTAAAATTTTCACTTGTGTTGTTATAAGGATATAATCAAAAGAAAAACTACTTTCTTACTTCTTTTTTGGTTAAAGGACTAACATTTCTACATGAATAGAAATTTTAAAAAGAAACCTTACATCACTGTGATCTATATTTCTTTCTCTGACATCTGATCTATATTTCTTTCTCTGACATTCATCATTATTATAATGTCTTTATTAAAATTTCTCAGTATGTGTCAATAATGAGACCTTTTACATGTTATTTAGTAATTCAATTTCAAATTTGTCTTTAAATTTAACTGCTGGAGAAAAAAACTTGTAAAGATGGGGTCTCCCTGGTGGCGCAGTGGGTTAAGCAACGCACTATGAAGCAAATCACAGCCACTACAGCATGAGTTTGATCCCTGCTGCCTGCCAGGGAGGGGACCCACAAGGCACAGCAGACCTCTCCTGCCTTGCCCACTGCTGCCCTCGGCAGTGTGTTTTGGTCGGTTTGCCTGTTCTGCTCCCCACTCTGTCTGGTGAATCCTCTCACCTCCCTGGACTCTGGCCTGTACCCAACTCTTGTATGCATAAATAAATAAATCTTTTTAAAAAAAAAACTTGTAAAGAGACAGAAAAGTTATATTCAATCACTGACTCAAATAAGAAATGATGTATGTAACTGTAAAAAGTTGTAACTGATTTTTTGTTTGTGTTTTTCTGTTCTCTATTTCTGCTGCACTAAGTATTATTATTTCAGTAATTTTAATGCAGCTGTCAAGAAGAAAATATTGTCATATTTTAACTAGGTAAATAAGAGTCCCGTGTTTTATTTTTATTTTGTGACATTTGTGTCTCTTCCGGATGACACTGGCATTCTTCCTCTTCTGATGCAACTTTGTTCTGTGTTTCATTCTGTTTTGGTTGTGGTTATTTCAACCTCCCCCTCTTTGAGCAGTCTTTCAGCTTGTCTGGGAGATCCCAAGCTGTCATTTTGCTTTCTGAATATCCACTTCTGTTTTCTGTGGCAACACCTGCAGATAAACATTTAGCCAGCCATTCAAATAGAAATCCCCCACACACCCTCAAGCTCCTACACACAGACACAGGTATGCATCAGGCGCATGCTCAGCTCCTCCACCTCCCCCAGGGAGCTCGAACCATTCCAGCTGTTTCTGGCCTTGGCAACAGAAGCAGCAGCAGAGCTTCAAATGTCAGTTCTCTGATCGGAACCAGCACGAATAATATTGCTGCTGCCAAAGAAAAATTTAAGCCTCCTGGACAGGGAAGAAGATGGTTGGTCCCACAGAGTAAAAAGATGGATCCAGACGCTCCAAGCAACATGTAGTGACCCAAGGAAAGGGAGCTAAAGTTAGGGTTCCACTATCTGAGTGCTTTGCCCCCACTGTCTGTTGAGAGCCACACACTGGTAGTTCAAAACTCAGTTCAAATCTCACCTCTTTTTGAAGCTTTTCCTGACACACTGACTACCCGCTCTCCTCTTACAGTCCTTGTTTAAGTAAATGCTGCCTCCCTACCCTCAACCCTGAAGCCCATTAGATTGACACTTTTGAAGTCACTGTGACTGACTTATCTTTTGTTTTAGTGCCTGCCCCATGGCAGACATTCAATAAGTGTTGAATGGATTGACTGTAGTCCGGTGTTCCCCTCCTATTGGTGAAAGTAGCAACTGACTTGATGGAAAAAGATGTCCTAATGGGTGTCTCTTCTCTTTAAGTTTACTTTGGAAGTGAAGAGAACCAGCATGATGGTCGAAGGACAAACTTCACCATGTGAAAATAACTCAGCAACAAACAGAGCAGCTGCCTCAGCATCATCCTCACTACTGGGGTTTTGTCAGGTGACCAATAGGCGGGCCAGTTCTCCTTACAAGATAAGTCTTTGAAAAACATACAAGTGTGAGTGAGAAAAAACTCTTGTATCAAGGCAAGTTGTATTAGCAGTGGGAAAATGTGTCACATATCTGTTAAATTGATTGATATAATTCATGTGCCAGAGAAAAGTGTGCCAACATTTAGAATGCTTTAACTTCAAGGGAGGGTAAGGATAAAACAGAACCATTTTTTTATTTATTTTACATATGGTCTCACTTTAATTTTTGCAAGAACCCATTAATCAGTCCTTCTTGTCTTTCCAAATGAAGAAAGTGATGTTTGCAAAGAATAAGAATTAGGAGACCACCCTAAAACTGATATTCAGTAGAGTTTAGATTGGAACCCACATCTGTCTGACTCTAAAATCCTTTTTTCAAATCTCCTGATTCCCCTAGAATCAGAGCTCTCTTTGAAGAGCTCTCTTTAAAATATTGATGTCAACTCTTTGGAGAGACTGAAAAATAAAGACTAAGCACAGACAAGTGGCCACAGGCTAGGCAGGGCGTGATGGGGGTGATAAACCACCCTCCTCTCAAAAAGCTAAGTCGCTCCTTTACAAAGCTGTCTGTCAGTCAACTGGTTGAGAGACAGACAATGGGGTCAGGAGAACCTGGGGCAGCTTGAGTTCTTAGGGAAGGGATGGTTGGTTCTGATTGTGTGGATAACTTCACAGAAGACATGGCATTTTGAGAAGACTCCCAGAAGGGCAGAGGAAAGGTCAGTAGGCTTCAGGATACTCAAGCTACCCAGGAGTGAGGGGACATGTTATAGGAGTGGAGTGGAGAGGTCAGTGAGGTCGGTATGTGGTTGGAATAATAGAAGGAGAGGTGGGTTGGAGCCAGACCGTGGAAGATTTTGAATAGGAGTTTGAACTTGAAATGGTGAGTTTTGAAGGTTTTTGAGTAGCAGATGGCAAAGATCCAATCAGATATTTGACTAAAACATTCAAAATTACTGAATCCATCCAAGTACAGAAAGCAGAAAAATATAGAGAATCAATATCCTTAATCAAGACTCAAAAAAAAAAAAAATTCCTGCTTACTTCTGAGGAAACACAGCAATGATATGCTTCCCTGGCCAGCTCAAACCCAACCTGCACTGGCCAAGAATGATCCCATTCTCCTGACTCCTAAGACAACCTCACAACCAAAAAACATGAGCAACAAATGCAGTACCTTCTTCCTCCCCCCAGAAAAAAAATTCCAGCAAGGAAATGACAATTCCTTTCACTTCCTTCCTATTCTGAAGCCAGCTCATGAAGATTGCTTAACTGTTCTCTCACCTCAATAGACCAGACAAACACCCCAGAATGGGAACTCTATCCTGATGGCTTAATTGAGTTAAAAGGAAAAGCGTAGGCCATCTAAAAGCCTCTCAATGGTTTCAGAGTGGCTCTCACATCTCTGAAAGTCCAGTGGCATTTCTCAGTTCCTTGGTTAGGGAGGAGCTGAATGAATTTCCTAGCAGAGAATTCAAAAGCACTGGAAGTCAGCAGTTCTGAAAGACTGCAGAAAAGGCTTGTTTACATTTTTCTCTTGGGCTGAAACCCATCTATTTAAACTTTAACCAGAGGCAATTATAAAACCATGGTGAGCCAGAGATGGCAGCCTGCACAAGACAGGGAGACAGATGCCAACAGTCTAGAATTGAAGAGGAAAGAGAATATTTTGAGAAAGGGGTCAAGGAAGAACAACAAAGAAGGTATATTGGAAGCACAAGATGTCACCTAGGCAGCTGGTCTTCATGAGAATAGCAGGAGATCGGGGGAGGCAGGGTGAGCAGGGAAGACAGCAGCTTCTGATAGAGTAGGTGGAGCTGGGACTGGGGCTGGGGCTGCCACCCTCCTTCTAGTTCAAAGGACCCAGTCAGAACGCAGCTGTTTACACCTTTTTTTTCCTCTTAGGTCAAAATTACATTAAACCAGGGAATCAGTGGCTCTGAGAGGCCTGCCTGTAGCAGCCACACCCAGCCTGCCAGGACACTGGTCCTCTTCCCCGAAGGCCAAGCCTCCTCTTTCAATTCAGGTTTCCTGGCAAAAACCTACCTTGGTGCTTGGTAAGCAATCCAGTGACATCAGAGGAAATACCCCACTTGAGAAAGGACCCTACAACAGATTCCAGTAAAGTGAACTAATTAACGTGCCCTGCTCTGGGTCCTGGGAATCAGGGAGTCCTATGAACAAACTCAGAGCTAGAGGAAGTCATTGCTCTAACGTGATGCTTTTAATTCTGGCTTCGAGAATGTCTATGAACCTAACAGATACAAGGCTTAATTAAGTACAGATACAAGTATGGGAAGATCTGTAGGACACCAGCCTTGCAGATCTCTCAAAGAATCTAGCATCCTACCCCTATATGTTTATTCTTGAATTTTTAAAGTTTTTGGTTTTGAATAACCCTATTAAAATGGCAACCCAGGGGCTTTCCTGTTGGCGCAAGGGGTTAAGTTGCAGCACTATGAAACTACCTGTAGCCACTGTAGCATGAGTTCGATCCCTGGCCAGGGAGTCACCCACATGGCGCAGCAGACCTCTCCTGTCTCATCCACTGCTCCCCTCAGCAGTGTATTTCAGTCAATCTTCCTGTTGTTCCCTACTCTGTCTCTGGTGACTCCCCTCACCCCCCACAACTCTGGCCTGTACCCCAGTTCTTACATGCATGAACAAATAAATATTAAAAAAATAATAAAATTTTTTTAAAAAGGCAATCCAGGGCCTCCCTAGGGGCGCAAGGGGTTAAGTCTCAGCACTACGAAGCTATCAGCAGTCACTACAGCACAGTTCAATTCCCAGCCAGGGAGGTGACCCACATGGCACAGCAGACCTCTCCTGTCTGCCCACTGCTCCCTTCAGCAGTGTATTTCAGTGGACCTGTCTGTTCTGCTCCCTGCTCTGTTTCTGGTAAATTCTCTCACCCTCTGTACCCCTGGCCCTCACTCTTGTATGCACAAATAAATAAATCCTATAAAATAAAATGGCAACCCATACCTTAGATGTTATCAGCTAATTTCTTAGCATTTACAGCTAAAGACTGGACAGAGGTCTTGTAAATTATCAGCAGAAGCCAGCAAGAGCCATGGAAGAGGCCAGAGACAAGTGTCTCTGTGTACAGTAAAGCGGCCCCTCAACACAAGTCAGAGTTCAAGTAGGTAGCAGAAAGCCAAGCTGATCCTAACTTCTTGGAAGACTTCTCTGCTTCCATTTGGGGCCCAACCAGAGGCAGACAGGGAAGGTCAGATGGTTTGCAGATATTCAAGTCCATGACCATGGTCTTCGAGGGCAAGGAGGCTAAGGTCATGGGCTTTTCTCCAGACCAGTTTGCTATTCTCACCGGAAAATCTGTCCTACTGCTCTGAACTGCACTCCCAAGCCCAGCCAACCATCTAAAAAATTCATGATGCTATTCGTAAGGGTTTGGGTGGGGAATGTGGAGATAGCTCCCTCAAATTCATCCTGACTAGAGACAGCGCTCAAGGTAATAGTCTTGCTTATGTGGGGTGGGGACACGCCATACAAAGAAGATAACATAACGTGACATTTTGTGTTTATTAAACGTACGCTGAAATTTGACTTCTTAAAGTTTGTGTGTATAGAAATTGCTTTCTGTGCCCTGGAGAGAGAGGCGGTCTGATGTTGAAGTCTGCTGTGGAATGGAGCCTGTGAACACGTGACTGTTAGCCAGTATCCCTGGGGCTACAAAGCAATTTCAGAGGAATACACACATTGCCCAGCACCTGCCCCAAAATGTAATACCTTAAAGAATATATTTCATAAAATCAGGCATGAGCTCTCCAAAGGAAACCCTGGTGGGCTGTGCGTAAGCCTCATATACTGACTGAAAGTGTGGATTCAGAAGCTGAATTGTCTGGGTCTGCGGCCTGTGCTACCACTTATGAATCCTGTAACCTTGAACAATTCACTTCTCTGGGCCTCAGTTTCCTCATCCATAAAATTCAAACATCAGTTGTTATCAGTTTGCAGGATTCCTGTTAGGCTTAAATGAGTTTAAAGGATAGAATGAGTTAATACTTAAAAGCACTTAGAATAGACTTAGCAAAAAACGACTTGCCTGTTAACATTGTCTGGGTCTGCGGCCTGTGCTACCACTTATGAATCCTGTAACCTTGAACAATTCACCTCTCTGGGCCTCAGTTTCCTCATCCATAAAATTCAAACATCAGTTGTTATCAGTTTGCAGGATTCCTGTTAGGCTTAAATGAGTTTAAAGGATAGAATGAGTTAATACTTAAAAGCACTTAGAATAGACTTAGCAAAAAACGACTTGCCTGTTAACATTCAAACACTAATATGAGCAAATCTCCTGTGAGCCTTTAAGAGGGGAGGTTCTGTTTTGCACTTGTCCTCCCATCATAGCAGCATGAGGAGATGGAAGAATGATATCCTCCATGGTTCCCTCCTAGGACCAAGCCAAGCGTTTCCGTCCTGCTGTGAAGCTTTGCAACATGCACGCCCAGGGCTACGGCCTCCGAGCCAGGGTCAGCACTGGAGCACTCTGGCTACTGCCCAGCGCCCAGACCTGACTGCCCCTAAATGCTGCACTTACCTGCCCTTTTTGGGTGCCAGCCACCAACCAGAGCCCTTAACTGAGAAAGCTGAGAAACCAGCAGGTGGCAGGAAGAAGGAAACCAAAAACACAAGGAGAAAAGTAGAAAAGCTGCAAGAAGTACAAGGCAATTTTTTTGGTCTCTCTATTTTTGACCAAGTGAAAAAAACAAACAGAAGAATCAACAGAGCAACTGAATCAGAATGAGCCAGCGAAGGCAGGGAACAAAGCAGCAGAAAGGCAAATCCATGCTAATGACCTCACCCTTCCTCCAGTGCCCCTGCAAGCGTGGCCCCAGAGCCATTTGTACCCTGGCCTAATAATGATTTCACTTCACAGACTTCCTTCCACTTTTTTTTTTCTTCCCCTGAACAGAATCCATCACAACCCTGTTTTGGGAAGTAGAAACACTCTATTTTTAGGAAATTTAAATGCCAAAAAACCTCAGATAAACATAACTAAGAAGTAAAGAGTAGATGGTGTGACCAGGACAAATATCAAATCACAAATATTTGAAATTTTTCCCTTTGTGTGTCCTCAGGAGAGAAGTGCCTTTGTTCGCTAAATTGGCTCAGAGAACTTGGCTTCTGTCATGTGGCGTAGGCTGTTGGATGGGGAGGAGAAGCCAGAGGAAGGTCAAGTATTTCTCAAGGGCTAGACTATGTATCAGGCTACTGCTGGATGCTAGAAATTCGAGCATGAACAAAACAGGCTCCTGCCCTCATGAAGCTAACCCTTAACTTTTTTTTACTTAAAAAAAAAAGTTACATAAGTTTTTACTTAAAAAATAATTTTACACATAAAATTTACCACCTTAATCATTTTCAAACATACAGCTCAATGGTGTTAAGTATGCTTACCCTATTATGCAACCAATCTCTAGAATTTTTCCATCTTGGCACACTAAACCTTTATGCCCTGCCCATTAAGCAATTCCCATTCCCGCTCCCCCCACTCCCCAGGTCCTGATGTCCTTTCTGTTTCTATGAATGTGGCTCTTCTAGATTTCTCAAGGAAGTAGAATCATACAGTATGTGTCTTTTTATGACTAATTGATCTCACTTAGCACATCCTCAATATTTTCCATGTTGTATGGCTTGTGTTAGAATTTCCCTCCTTCCTAAGACTATTCCCTTTTAGAATCTATACTCTATAGAATCTATAAGATTCTATTCCCTTCTATATATTCCCTTCTAGATAAATGCCACGTTTTGTTTATCCATCCACCCTTTGGGTTGTTTTCAATTCTTGGTGATTGGGACTGATGCTGCTATGAACATGGGTATACAAGTATCTTTCCAAGAACCCTTTATCACTTTTTTTTAATCTAATGATTCTTGATTTTCCTTATTGATGCTTCTGATACTGTTTAAAGGATCTTTTTTTAAAATATTTTTTTTTTTTTAAGATTTATTTATTTAGCATACAAGCACTGGGGTACAGGCCAGAGGTGTGGGGAGTGAGAAGATTCACCAGAGACAGAGCAGGGAGGAGAACAGGCAGATCAACGGAAGTACACTGCTGAGGGGAGCAGCGGGCACAGCAGGAGAGGTCTGCCGAGCCATGTGAGTCCCCTCACTGGCCGGCAGCAGGGATATAACTCATGCTGCAGTGGCTGCGTTTTGCTTCATAGTGCATTGCTTAACCCACTGCACCACCAGGGAGGCCCCTGTTTAAAGGATCTTAACGCATCCTATTTGGGTTCTTTATTTGCCCATGAGTTGGTCCAACTAGATTGTTAGTTGCATAAGGACCTGTGTTATTTATCTTTGTATCCCAACTTCCTCTGCAGTGCAGCACATAGTAGGAACTTAATAAATATTTGTTGAACAAAATTATTTTTATGCTTCTTAGTCACTACTGCTGCAGCTGGCTGTTTTACATATTCTAATAAATAAGTTCTGCAATTTTAATGAATGTTATTTTTGTTATATTTACATTCTAAGCTAGTTTATATAAGGGAATTAGTACAAAAAATCTAAATCTCAATCAAAATCTACTTTTTAGATGAAATGCCGTGGACAATTCTTTCCTACTCACTTTGCTTTACAAAACAAACCATGTTGCTCTGCTTGTATTCGCGCCTTCCTCCACTTTCCTTTCCTCGAGTTATAGTGAAACAGTGCAAAAACGTGCTCAAACAGTGCCACAGCAGAGTCAGAGGACAGCACCAAGGTCAGGGGCAGGTCACTGTCATTTAGCTCTCATAAATGCACACAACTGCAAGACTACTTAGGCTCAGGGTCCAACAACAACGAGGTTTATTTAACAAACAGGAGATTAGGGAAAAGGAAAGAGTCTCTAAGACCACAATTGGCTGGTCGTTTCACCCCAGGTAGTGTCCACGGTGTTCAGAAGTTGGTCCCAAAGGCCGCTCATGGGAAGCAGCCCACAGCAGTAGTCTGAGGGGTGGGCCGGATGCTGGAGCAGAGAGCAGTGTGCTCAACAGCATCAGGAAGTGGTGTCAGAGAGCCGGCGGCATGGTCAGCTCTTTGAAACACTGGAGCCCCATGGTCTTCCTTGTAGGTGAAGTCAGAGGCAGTGTCAGAAGACGTGCAGTGGCCAGCATCTGTGCAGGTCTATAGAAGTCTGGAAGTCTGGAAGTTCATGGAGGTCCACTGAATCCCATGGATGTGCTCGATGCTTCTCTCTCTTCAGAGGCCAACTGCAGAATCCTTCTTCGAAGTTGATCCAACAAATCCTTCTCTCTTTGGAGGCTGGGAGAAGAACCAGTCCTCTTGAAAGATAGTCCAGTGACTCCTTTCTTTGGCGGCTGGCTTCAGAATGAATCAAGCTGGCTCTTACTCTGCCTATATATTCTCCTCAGGGTGCCCCACTCTACAAACCTGATTGGATCATTTTCAATCTTAAGCCTTTGATGGAACTGTTTACTACGAATCTGCTTGTTTTCTATTTTCATTCTTTTTTAAAATATTTTTTTATTTTTAAAGATTGATTTATTTATGCATACAAGAGCTGGGGTACAGGCCAGAGAAGTGGGAGGTGAGAGGATTCACCAGAGACAAAGAAGAGAGCAGAATAGGCCGATTGACCGTAATACACTGCTGAGGGGAGCAGCAGGCGAGGCAGGAGAGGTCTGTTGCACCATGTGGGTCCCCTCACTGGCTGGTGATCAAACTCGTGTCACTGTGCAGCAGATGCTTCACATTGCAGTGCTCAACCCGCTGCGCCACCAGGGAGGCCCCATATTTTATGATTATTATGACATGTAGTATCATCAGTGGCAGAAGCTAGCTTTGTAATCCTTTACAAATAGGCATTTGGAATTATGACTTCTGGTCATGGTAGTATTATTGTACATAAACCTATGAGGCATTTGCTCAGCTTCAAACACAGAGCAATGGTTTTTAAACTATAAAGGAGAAAAATTTAAAAGCACAGTTGACCCAAAAAGGGTCTGAAGACATGACCCTATTGGGCTTCAGGTCTGAAAGGAAGGAAAGGATATTGAAACAGAACATTAGAAGAGTAAGGGTGACTGGCAGGGATCTGGCCTGGTGTGTGTGGAAACCAGAACTAGGTTCACTGCTTGAAACTATGGACTAGACTGAGAACTGCCATTCCTCTACAAACTGGCTTGTTAACAAGGCTAAAGGAACTGACTTGATAGGCCTCACATGAGGAAATGATGAGCCAGAAAAACAAGGGCACATAACAGGAAATTGGATCCGCAACCACAGGCCTCCGTGACTAACTTTATGACATCTTCATTATCACAGTAGGGAAGAAGAAAAGATAAGCTTTCTTCATTTGGATAATCTGATTGTTTATAAAGAAAGTTAAATAGGTTCCCCTGGAAAAAGATAACAACTAAAAAGATAATTCAGCAAAACTGACAGGTGTAAGATCAACATACAAATTTTGATTGCAATCTATATATCAGTTTATCAATAAAGTGTTTAATAGCAAACAAGAGACACCATTCTTAGTAGTAATAAGCAATAAAGTGCCTAGGAATAAATATAACATAGAATGAAAATTTTATGTATAAAATATTTTTACGGAAGGAATTAAGATTTGAATAAATGGAGGCATACAATATTCATGAATTGGAATTTTCATTATAATGAAAAACTCAGTTCTCCTAAAGTTAATTTCAGTGAACACCCAATTTTAAAAATTTCAACCTGATTATTAATAATGATCACAAAATTCAAGAAGAATAAAGATCAAAACTTATTACTGTAATTGGGAATGCCTACAAGTAAAAGAATATGCAACTTAAAATCACTTAAACAATAACAGGATTATTTATTTCACATTCCAAGATGTCCAGTGGAAATTAGTTTCAGTACTGGTTAATTCAACAGTGCAATGACATTATGGAGACCTGGACCTTTTCATCTGTCTCCTTAGTCATTCTCAATGTGCTTGTCTCCAGCTTTTCCCCTGAGTGTGGCAATATGGTTGCCATAGATTTAGGCATCACCTTTTCCTCCAACTCTTTATACAGATAGATAGGAAGGGCAACTCTTTTCCTTAAGTCTCTTTTCAAGAGAGAATACCAATTGTGTATTCCATCCCACCTCCACTTTAACATAGTTTCGTGTAGCTCTCATTGGCAAGAGATGCAACACATGCTTATGACTCAACCAATCCCATTGTAATGGAATTACTATAATGGGTTTAGACTAAGCACTATGGAATAGTTTCATGGACACCTGAAAAATTCTGTTAGAAAAGAGAAAGAAATAATATCTATTGGTCAGATAACCCACCATAATACCCAAGGCAATTTTAAAAAAGAGTAAGTCAGGGGAGCTGTCCTACCATCTACCAAAATTTAAAACCTGAGGTGGCATGATAAACCAGGAGTGAAAAGATGAACTATTTAATAAATATGTGTTGGAATAATTATATATGTTTATATATCTTCTATTTTACATTATAATAAACTTTAGTTGCTTTAAGGACTCACATGTATCCAACTTTATACTTCTAGAAAAAATATGATTAGCTTTACATCCTTCAGATAAGCAACATTTGTTAGTAAATCAGAAGAAAAAATTAAAGGAAAAGATTGCTACATTTCACTACTTTAAAATAAGTCATTATCAACAAAATGAAAAGACAGAAGATATTTTCTCAGATATGAAGTCATTAAGATATTACTACTCAAAAATTATAAAGAATGCCTATAAAGTAATAAGAAAACAAATACCTAGCAGAAGGTGGCAAAGGATACAAGCAGGCCACTTCAAGAAGACAAACCCTACTGGCCAACACCCTACCAGAAGATACTCAACCTCAATAGAAATGAAGGGAAAGAAGGAAGAAATGAAGTTACCATTTCATAACCAAGTAGGCAAAATTTTAAATTCTGAGACTACCAAAAGTTAGCAAGATGTGGACTCTTAGATAACAAATTGGTTTATATTAATATAAATCTTAAGACCCAGTAATACCTCTCTTAGCTATATTGCCTATATTAGTGTGGTGGTTTTCAGTTAAGGGTAATTGAACATTTGGCAATGGTCTGAAGACATTTCTGGTTGTCTTACTTATGTGTATGTCTGTTTAGAGGGGTTGTCTGGTGTCTCGTAGGTAGAGATAAGGGATAAGCTTAACATCTTATCCCACAACAAACAGTTATCTAGTCTAAAATGTCAACAACACCAAGCTTGAGATGCTCTAGCATAGAAAAACTCTCACATGGTAGACATGAATCTGGTATTTAAATGTTTAACTGCAGCATTGTTTGTTATGACAAACAAAAACAACCACAATACACCTGGTGGTGCAAGGCGTTAAGTACTACACTATGAAACTATGGGCAGCCACTGCAGCACGAGTTTGATCCTCTGACAGGGAGGTGATCCACATGGCACAGCAGACCTCTCCTGCCTTTCCCGCTGCTCCCCTCAGCAGTGTGTTTAAGTGGATCTGCCAGTCTGTTTTTTCTGTTCCCCACTCTGTCTCTGGTGAATTTTCTCACCCTACCCCTCTCTCACACACCTCTGGCTTATATCCTACTTATGCATAAATAAATCTTTTTTTTAAAAAGGATAGATACTGTGTATATTCAAACGAGTATATCAAGTAATATGCAACAGGTATAATTAATGAATTGGTTCTTCATATTGCAACATGAATAAATCTAAAAATAATGATGACTAAAAAGCATTGCAGAATGTCATGTACAATGTGATATAGAATACCTTCATATTTTACAAAAAAGCAATACTACGTATTATTTGTGAATATATACATACAATGAAAATCTGCATGGGAATGATTTATAGGAACTTCAAGATAGTGATTACTTTTGGAGGAAAAGAGAAAAATAAAGAAATGAGTAAGATCAGCGTAGGCAATGGGTTTCAATCGTACTTGCAAATTTTTTACAAGAAACAAACAAAAATCCTAAAGCAAATAGTCAAATATTAAGATTTATTGAGTGTTTTATAGGTAAATGTTGGTTAAACTATTTTCCATATTTTTATGTTTGAAATATTTTATGAGGAAAGTATTTTTAAATATTTTACAGTAAAATATTTTAAAATATTTTAAAAGCTCTATTTGCAAGAATGAATATCCTTTATATATTTCAGAAGAATAACACTGGTGGGGAAAGCTAAAGTTTCCAGAAGAAACAGTGCCACACCCAAAGGAAATTAGAGAAGGGAAAGTGATCCCTGTATTAAGAAACCTACATTCATTTAAAGACCACCTCTCAGGGATTCTTGACCAAATAGAGTTGGCTTTCCTGCTGCACCAGTGATTGGAAAACTATACCTCTGTCCATGGTCCTATTCCTCCACTTCAAATAGCTGATTCAGAGGGAGGTTCAAATTTGCCTTTAGAAAGGCTCTGAGGTGTTTTGATAGTTGAGAAGATGGAAGAATAGGAAATGTTATGAGTACAGGAAATATTGAGTATTTGGAAAGAATTTCTGTCTGCAGTAGATGCCATCAGCAGGAAACCCTGCTGGACAACCATTCTTAATAATAATGATGAACAACCTCTATCACTTGAGCTCCCTTTGCACAGAGGTCTGCTTGCTAAGAATGAAATTGTCATCCCCCATCATTTCATATCTTTAACAAAAAGCTTTCTCGATCCTAATGTTTATCGTAATTTTCCTCCAACAGTCCAGTAAGACCAGTTGACATTCACCTGTGCTTTCACAGAGAGATGAGGCGAGACTAACAAAGCTTCTCCAATGACTTAGATACTTTATATTACCCGATATTTTTACCTTAGCTACTGGGGATAAGTAATTCAACAGAGAAAGATAATTTATGGGCATTCTAGAGTAATCTCCTATCTTTTAAAAAGAAACAACATTTCTTGAGATCCCAGGAGGTGTCTGGCACTACACAAAGTGATATGAGCATGAGAGTGCAGAACATAATGTTTGGGAACATAATGTTCCTCCGGGGACTTAAAAATTAATGCAGATCCAAAACTGTTAAAAAAAAATACAAGGGTTGGTTGTAATAAATTATGGGAAAACAAAATGAAAGGTGTAGGGGCAAAAATTCCAAGCACAGTGATAAACTAGGGAGCATGAAAGCTGAATATGATGAGCCAATTAACCTCAGGAGAACACAGGCTCACAGTGTGGACAGAAAACAAGACACTTAGCCTGCAAAATCAGTTTTGCAGACTCAGTTACACTCAAAATCAATAGCTGTTTCTGATGGGCCACTGGCAAAAAATTTTTTTTTCACTGTTGTTCTCTATAGATAGAGCCCAAGCAATCCAGCATACAATGAAGTGTTTAGGGAATAAATATGTGAGTTGGCAAACTTTTGAGTCTACAAAACTGGATATCTAGTTCTGGGTGACAACTCTAATGGAAATAGGTGCAATTGGGTTTGTAGATACTGATTTTTATCAGCAACCAGAAACTGTGCTAAAAGCTCAATCTGGCCTACTTTAGGTTCCCTGGGTAAGTTAGTGGAGAATTTTCATTAGTCTATTTGTTATATGTCAAAAGAAGAAATAAATCAATACACATACCATTTGATATATAGAAAAGAAGATATCCTGACAGAAATATATGCTCTAATCTAGGACACTTTCTCTACCCATGTGATAGAAAGTACTTAAATGGAAGCACCAGCCTAACTGGTCCTTAGGCTGAGTTCTCTTCATGGCCCCAGCTTTCCATTTTAACAGCATCAATCTTGCTAACCTCTTAAACAAAGAGTCAGGTTTTTATATTGATGGCTAATATCTGATTTGGATTTTTTCATTGTCATGGCCACCTCATTCACTTTTGTATTTGAAAATTTACATCTTCCAGTATAGTAGGAATATGAAAAGACAACAATGTCTAGAAATGTTTATTCTACGTGTAAGGAAAGCAAGGAGTCACTTCCACGTGGATGTCTAATAGGTATCTCAGGTTGAAGAACAAAAGAAAACAGTTATTTCTTTTTCTTAACCTTGTATCAAATAGCAAAAGACTTAAAGAAATGGAGTTTTACTTTTCTTATAATAATATGCCTGGCAATAAATGGTTGGTGGTATTGGATCCATCATTCAACTATACCATCGAGGACCCAGGAAAATTCTATTTATCTGATTGTCCCATCCTTAACATGTTGCCCTTTAATCACATCTTTTGTAGTCACAAGATGGTTGCAGTGAGTCCAGGTACTGTGATGGTGCATAAGATAGCCACAGTTAGCTCTATAAGGCTTGCCTTTAGGTTTCATTAACCAGAAATGAGTCACCCTAGCTACAAAAGAGATGGGGAAATTGAGTATCTAGCAAAAGAGAATGCAATTATTATGATTGAATTATGCCACTCATGATTCAGAACTTTGGGCTGGACATAAGGAAAGTTAAGGCTCTGTTAGCAAGGAGGAAGAAAAGAACAGCTCTTGGCAGGGGGTGGAGGGGCGGGATTTCACTCTATATTTCATTTCTTATTCCTGTCTCACTAAGGAGCATCACCACTCACCCTATGCCCAAATCAATAAAGAGAAATCTTTGATTTCTTTCTTTCTGTTATGTCCTACATACAAACCTCCAGAAAGTTCTGTTGACTCTGCTTCTTTATGTACCCCCAATATACTCTCTCACCCATCTACACTGCTACTTAGTTTGATGTACCAATGCTCACCTGAATTACTGCAGTTTGCTACTAAAGATCTTTGTACTTTCTTGCTGTCCTCTATTAATTGTCCAAAATGGACATCAATTCCTTGCTTAAAACATCCCAACAGCTTTTTATCTTACTAAAATCTAAATTCCTGGGGCCTCCCTGGTAGCACAATGGGTTAAGCAACGCACTGTAAAGCAAAATGCAGCCCCGCATGAGTTCGATCCCTGCCTCCAGCCAGGGAGGTAACCTGCATTGAGCAGCAGACCTCCCCTGCCTCGCCTGCTGCTCCCCTCAGCAGTGTGTTTCAGTCAGTCTGCCTGTTCTGTTTCCCACTCTGTTTCTGGTGAATCCTCTCACCCTCCACATGTCTGGCCTGTACCCCAGTTCTTGCATGCATAAATAAATAAATCTTTAAAAAGTAAATAAAATCCAAATTCCTAATAATGATCATTCAGCCTAAAAGAGCTACTCTGTCCACTTGTTTAATTTTGTCTTGGACTGCATTTTGTTTTACCACTAAGTTCCAGCCGTTTAATCCTAGATCCTTCTTTTTCTTCCTCAAACTCAAAATTGTTACCATTTTGATGACTTCTGAACCATCTGTTCTCTTCATTTAGAATATTCTTCATTCAGACTAGTTTATTCTTGTTATTTAGACCACTATTTAAATGCCATCTCTTCAGAGAGGTCCTCTCTGACCATCAAATCCAAAATAGTCCCATTCATTCATCACTTTTCCCTATTCTATCTCTCTATATTGCACTTACCACTCTCTGACATTATCTTGTTTACCTTTTTCCATTTCATGTAATGAAATATATATTTTTTCAGTACCTTCACACTAGAATATAAGCTTCATGTGAGCAGAAACCTCATCTATTACGCTGCTGTTTTCCTAGCACTTAGATTAAAGTATGTGGTATGTACTCATTGAATATTTCTGAATGAATAAATAAATGATGGGAAAGATTTTTAAGTGGAAACTTTAGCAATAAAAAGAACATCTGTAACATATTACCATCATTCTTAGGATCATCCTTTATAGAGCAAAATCACTTTGTTGGTTAAAGAATATGAAATGTGTTATGCTTTAACGCCATCACAATTAATAAGCAACATTAATTTCTTCCACCCAGCCTCTTTCTTTCTGTGGCCTCCTTTTGAGAGCTAAACAGGTCACGTGTACTCTTCATCTCGGTGCTCTATCAATGTAGTCATTGACGACCTTCTTCACTAACTTTTCCTTTTGCCTAATAATATGATTTCATTTTCCCACCATTGTCTAAAGCCATTGGATGATTTAAAAGAAACACTTGGAGAACGTCCTTCTCTCCTCCGTTTTTGGCCAGAATTTCAAAACGAGGAAAACTGTTTTTGCCCAACTGTTCTTGGACAAAGAGAGAAATACTTAGCATCTGATATTTTCTGTCTTGTTCTGAGGTTTTCACAATTTTGTATATGTTCTGTCAAGAGACTGAAATCATTTTTACTCCAATCACTTTTTATCAGGCTGTCCTCTAAGTAAAATGTTAAAAGCACAGGAATTATTATGTAGTCTTCCCATATGTCCCTTTCTATACCTTCTCAAACCCATGATGAACCTCTGTAGGTCCAGACTTCCGGATGAGCAGCCAGCTAAGAGCCCATGCGATCAGCCCGCAACCCAGATCTCCGAGGTATCTAGCAGGCCATGGTGCGAGGAAATGATGCACAGAGACTTTTGGGGATGTTCACATTCTCACTAGGGACACAGCATCATGGTACTGATTTAGCAACTCCAAAATCCCCTATATTTGAAAACATCCTCAAATAATTACCTAAATTACTCACAAAGTAAATTACATACAAAGATTCCCTGAGTTTTATCTTCTGGACTTGCCAACAGAAAATAACAAAAAGATTCTTATCTTCAGGGATCTTCACTGGGTAAGTTTTAAAAAAGAATAAATTGTTCCTCAGTACTCACCACACCCTCAGTCCCTCCCGCCTCCTAACTTGCCGCCACTCCAGCTCCCTAGACGCACCCCTGTGTCTAGTTCCATGCCCCACATTGATGTCCTCCTGGACATCCTCAGGCCTCGGAAATACAAGTATCTTAAAGGAGCCTTGGCAACGTTTTTGATCAGACATCAGTTAAAAAAAAATGTGGGGATGTGCACCCCCAAAATATATATATTAACAAATAAATCATATATTTATATATATATTTTTAAAGATTTATTTATTTATGCATACAGGCACTAGGGTACAGGCCAGAGGTGTGGGGGGTGAGATGATTCACCACAGACAGGCAGATCAACAGAAGCATACTGCTGAGGGGACCAGCAGGCGCAGCAGGAGAGGTCTGTTGCGCCATGTGGGTCCCCTCCCTGGCCGGCAGCAGGGATCGAACTCGTGCTGCAGTGGTTGAGGTTTGCTTCATAGTGCGTCGCTTAACCCACTGCGCCACCAGGGAGGCCCCTATTTATATATATTTTTAAAGGAATAGAATAAATAATTAAATGATTTGAATCTAGGGAACCTATTTCCAAATCCTAGCCCTGTTTAACTGGATAACTATTTCCTTGTTGTAGGCAGAATTCTAAAGATAGCTTCCCCAAGATTCCCATCCCTGGCTATTCAGTCAACCACTAAGCTAGGTACTACTGTGAAGGGATTTTGCAGTCATAATTAAAGTTCCCAGGCGATTTCCTTTAAGATCCCGAGATAATCCAGTGAGCCTGGCCCAATCAGGTGAGCCCTTTACAAGAATACTTTTGCTCAGCTGGTCGCAAAAGAGGTCATAGAGATTCTAAATGTCCAAAAGATTCGAAGGAGATTGCTGGTTTGAAGACAAGACCACGTGAGCAGGCTTCTGTGTGGCCTCTGGGAGCAGAGAGCAGCAGCTCTTGGCTGACAGCCAGACGGAATACAGCGACCTCAGTGCTCACTCACAAGGAATTGGCTTCCGCCAGTGATGTGAATGAGCCTGGAAGCAGATTCTTCCTCAGAATCTACAGATTAAAGAATCCAGCCTGACTCATACCTTGATTTTTGCATGGTGGGACCCTAAGCAGAAAACCCAGCCAAACATATCCAGACTCCAGAACGGTGAGCTAATAAATGAGATGGTGTTTCAAGCTTTAAGTTTGTGATAATTTGCTACACAGCAGTAGAAAACTAACATCCTGTTAATTTGTACCTCTTGAAGAAACACTCAGAAAACAAATGTTAATAAGATGGAATTAATGTTTCAAATTCAAGAAAAGAAATGCATTAAATTATTTCCAATGTGCTGATTTTTTAATTAATTATAATACCCATGGAGGGTCAATCCAGGGTAGTTAGATTCTTTTGTCCTCTTTCGGTTGGTTTTCTCATAGGCACTATAGTTGCAGGCCAGGGCTAACTTTAGAAGTCACATTCTATGGGGTTAGAGCGTAGACTTGTTGCTTTAGGGGGATGTGATTTAACCTGCAGTTTTTTTTCATTTCACAAAACATTGTGCTGCGTTTCATAGATGCTGTACTGGATACTGTGTTTACATATCAAATACAAGGAGGTATTTTTCTTAGCTAAATTTCCCTCTCTAAAAATATGACCTTCCCTTTGGCAAATAGGCTGAAATTCAGCCAGGTCTATTCTGAACTTGAGACATGTATGAGGGAAGAGGCAAAAGATGATCATACCAGTTTTAATAAAATTGATCCCCGAGATAAAAGAAAACCAGAAAGTGGGACAAGAACGTTCTGACCACATAATCATGCCCCAAGTAAACAGACACGAATGAAGCTAAGCCTGCTAACCCAGATTTGTCCTCCTGAGAATGGCAGGCGGCTGTGAAGTTCTCCATGAGCACAACCTCAGAACTAGATCTAGTGTAAACAAAGTGATCTGGGGAAGAGGAAGGGAGTAGTTAAAGTAAGCCAGAGGTTGTACTCAGGGTTAGAACATTTCAGCATAGGAATGTTCTCACTTTATATATACACAGGATGAAGAGATGGAAGAATTATATATAGCACAGCAGTTAAAAGCCATATGACTCTAGGTGCATTACTGCAACTCCCCAAGACTCAGTTTCCTCATGTTTAAGTCAGCATAGTTTTTTCTGACATTTCTTAGTACTCTCAATAAACCGTGGCCGCATTAGAATCATGCAATGTCATCTCTCATCCTTCCGCCCTTGTCCAAGAATCCTGGATAATCATCCCTCTTCTAATGGATGCTAATAGCCCTGCTGGCTAGTCCTAAGCACCATGTTCAAAGCAAAAGACAACAGGCCAGAGTCCAGACCAGAAGTCTAATGCAAACACTCCCTTAGGGCAAGGAGAGACAGAGAGAGTGGGTCTGGCTGTGGGAAGCTGATTTCCCAGGCAAGAGTAGGATACTTATTAGATGTACAGAAAGATGGACCTGTAGGCAAATATCCACAAATAAAAATCTCTTTCTAAAACAATCCAATTTTATGACCCAATCATTTGACAATGACTTGGCCATTGAAGATCATATTTTTCCAACATGGTCCATTTTCTTGGCTTTCCTAAGTCATTAATTATGACCATGTTTTCCCAAATGTGGAAATTCCCCTTGCGCAGATGCCCTGATGGCCAATCCTCCTTTCCTGAGAAGTCTCCACAGCACAAAAATATTTTTGTTTTCCCCAATTGCCCACAGGGAAAATTTCCTCACTCTTTTTTTCCCCCTCCTCCCTTAAAACCCTCTGGCAATTTCCAGGAATCTAAGTAAACCAGAATCACTTAGATCACTGGAGAGCCTTTTAGATGTTCTACTTCTAACATGGCAAAAAAGAATCCTGAACTTTAAATTTAACATTCTAAACCAATCTTAAAAACTCCCTTTAATAACCAAAGGCAATGCCACAGAAATCATAATAACTCCCACTCCTGCCTGAGAATATGGCTCTGGGGCTAGGGAGCTTAAATTATAAACAGAAGCGGCCAAAGGGATGATCTTTGTGTCCGGATCAAATACTGTTATGTGAATGTGCTTCACACACAATAATGCCCAGTGCACACACAGGCATCTGACACCAAAGTAGGTTCACCATATGAACAGGGAGTGATAATTCAAATGGCAAAACTTTGTTAGATGATTTACCCCGTTTACCATATTCATTTCTGAGTTTACCAAAGTACTTTGTGCAGGGCTAACGACACTACATGTACTCTGGAGATATTTTGTTCTTTTCAGAACATTCATCAAGAAGCATTTCTTGCCAGAAACTAAATTTAGTTGGTGGGGAGGGGGTGGGAGAGCAATGAATCAGATTGGGTCTCTGCCCTCCCAGTCTTAACCTAGCAAAGAAGGTAGGATGAACCTACTCGTCAGTGGCTCTCAACCAGGGGCACTATATATTGCCCCTCACCTCTAGCCTTGGGACATTTGGTCAGGTCTGCTGACATTTTTGATCATCAGAACTAGAAGTGGGAATGCTTTTGGCATCTTATGGAAAGAGGCAAAGGATACTGCTAAGCATCCTACAATGCACAGAACAACTCCATAACAAGTCCAAATGTCAGTAGTGCCAAGGTTGTGAAACTATCCCAACTAAGCCATTGTACCTCAAACACAGGGTTTGTAGCACTGACTGACTGATCCATATTGGTCACAAGGTAAAGGACTTTCATCCTGAGACCCCAGTCATTTTGAATTTGTACCTGTGCCTAGCCCATTAGAACTGTTAAATTTTGAAGAAATGATTACATTTGTATAAGTGCTGAATAAAGCATGAGGAAAAGCATCACTAGGCAAAATGAATGATAATTTAGTGAACTGTTAACTCGAGACAAATTTTTTTCTAGCATATAGTAACTGCTCAGTGAATGTGAATTAAATATATTCAGATAACCTAGCAACACTCATTTTAAAGTGCATAATATTAAAGAATCTTATCATTTAAAGTTTTCCTAGCTTTCTTCTCCAATATAGCTTACTATAGATTGCTTGTGTTTTGTACCATAAAGGGACAAAACTATACTTTTGTAAGGGAGCATTCAAAATTTTCACTGATTCAGGTTGGCCTTTTCTCTAACATGCCTAATTTAGTGAGGATTAGTGAAGTACGATATTTCAAACATAAAAGTTGAGGTGAGGTGGCCACAGTGAATTTGGGGAAGGAAGAGATACTCTGAAGTGTGAAGTATTTTGTGACTCTTTTACTTAGAATGGATCTCCTGATCTCTGTATACAAAAGAAATAAAAACAAAGTAGAGAGACATTGATGTGAGCCTACTGCTCTATATGCATAAATTTCAATGGTAAATAATTGACCAAGTGCCACTCTCCATTAAGGATCAATTAAAAGGAAATTGTACCTTTAAATTCCATATTTAAGGATATTAAAAAATATTATTTAATGTACAGAAGATATTTGCTTTTTTTTTTTTTTTTCAGGAAAAATGATGTGGTGGTCTAATGTTCTAGTGTTTATGAGATACGCGCAGAGCTATTATTGCACAGAAGATTTATATTTTTGATTAAGCATTTACCTTCAATTGTAATATGCGGTTACCAAGGAAATAGGACTTTCTTATTCCACCCATTTGACCTGCATTTTCTCAATGTAAGTTGGTGAGTAAGTCAGAAAATGGCATCTAATTTTGTATTAGCATTAGTCAAATGTAAGTAGGAGGGGAGAATTACCATAAAAAATGTTAATGGGAATAACTGGGATAATCTGCCATTCATATAATCAGTATCGATAGTCCCTGAATTTAGCATAGATAATGGACACCATAATGTCTCTGATTTTTGCACATTAAAAGCAAAATTTTCTTTCACTTTGAAAATTTCCAGTAAAATCTTTGCCCAAATGGGAGTTTAATAAGGTATGTTTGGAGCAAAGAGGTAGGAATTTTAATTTTCCCATTCATATAAAAAACAAATAAATAAGTAAGAACCTCTGAAAGAGAAGGAATCACATCGTCTAAGTTCACTAATAAATGAGTGGAGTTAACATTTAAGAAATCATTGAAGATTAGAAAGTTAAACAATAAAACATGGCTCCCGGAAATATCTAGTAACCTCAGAAAAAGAGGTATTATCAATAAAAGTTGACTTTGATATGACAGTAACAACTGGTATAGCAGAGTGGCTCTCTAATCATAAACAACTCGAATGGCCAAACTAGTATGTACCAGCTAAATATCAGCGCTGATGATTTTATATGGTCTTGAGAGTCAGCATAAAGTTGATTTATAAACCTGAAAGCATTGTGTTAACATACCTTACTATTATGTTTTATTTACTTTATTGAACTATAATTCATATATAACATTATATTATTCATTTCAAATGAATAACATGATGATTTGCTATTGTATATATTGCAAAATGATCACCAAAATAAGTCTGGTGAATATCCATCTTCAAAAGTAGTTACAATTTTTTTCTTGTGGTAAGGGTTTCTAAGATCTACTTTTTTTTAGCAGAGTATGATTAATCACAGTCACCATGCTATACATTGCACCCCCATGACTTATTTACTATTAATTAGAAGTTTGTAATTTTTGAACACTTCACCCATTTCACTCATACCCCAACCTTTATCTCTGGCAACCACCAATCTGTTCTATCTTGGGGGTCAGCTTTTGTTTGTTTTTCAGATTCTACAAGTAAGTGAGATCATCTGGCATTTGTCTTTCTCTCTATGACTTGTTTCTCTTAACATAATGCCCTCAAGTCCATCCACATCATTGCAAATGATGAGGTTTCATTCTTTTTTATGATTGAATAATATTTCATTATGTGTGAGTGGATAAAGAACTGGAGAGAGAGAGAGAGACCTAAGTTGCTTCTATGACTTGATTATTGTAAATAATGCAGCAATGAATATGGGGGGTAGTATGTTTTTTGTATTTGGTATTTCTATTTTTAAGTTTTTGAGAAATAGCAATACTTCTTTCTATAGTGGTTGCATTCATTTACATTTCCATCAGCAGCGAACAAGGATTTTCTTTTTTCCACATCCTCACCAACACTTATTACTTTCTGTCTTTTTATTATAGACATTTGTTTTGGATGCTGCTGAATCAAAGGTCAGATCATGGATATGTCTATGAAAATAAAAATATCTCCTAACTTCTATTGAACTTTCATAGTTACAATTACTCTTTCCCATCACTTCACTTTTCAGATGAAATAGAAATTTTTAAAATTCAGATTTTGAAACCATCATCAATGAGATAATGTTTAGCTGCAGTTCCCATTTGCAAAAGTACAAGTCACTTTTAAAAGTTCTAAAACACTTAATTTGTTTCTAGATTGATACTTCCATAACATCTATGATGGTTATTTTTAGGATGGGTTGAGATTTTTTTTCTCCTTATATTCTTTTGTGCTGTTTGGAGTTTTTTTTCAATAGTTTTTTGACAATTCATTAAGATAATAATCATTTTCTAAAAAAACATTCTTTTCTATTTATGTAACCAAAATTGTAGTTCACTGTCTTCTGCCCTCTCAATTTATTAGATTTTCTGAATTTGCTTCCCCCAAACTCAACAACACTTTCATCATCAGAACATATTTTAAAAGAATCTCTCATTTAGCCAAGGTGAAAAGACAAGCTATTTCATTGTTTCCATAGGGCACATTATCTTTGAAGGATTTTCTTTACTTTTGTTCTTTGTGTTGTCATATGCCGTTGTCTCAGAATACTACCAAAGATCCCAATTCCTTTGAAGGGAATGCCATCATGTGTACAACATAGGTAACCTGGAAACACATTGCTCAATTTAGTGTTTTTAATGTTGGAAAGCTTCCCCAGTAAGATCATCTCAGAAACTTTCTTTTGTTGTATAAGTATCAGAGTGACAGGCAAAAGGGGATGAATTAGGAGGAAACAAAAGGCATGAATTAGAAATGATGTGGTATTGAGGATTATATATTTTTTTTGTTAATTGTGTTATTTTATTGAGGTAACATTGGTTTACAACACCATACATGACTTGGGGTGTAGGTTCACACCTCTTCAGATGTGTGCTACCATACCATACCCACCACCAAGGTACCTATTGTCCTCCAGCCTAGTCGATGGTGTCCCATAAACCCTTTTGTCCCATTCCCCCTCCCCTCTGGCAGAGGTCTATACATTCTTTACATAGTTTTCCTTTTCAGAGTCTAACTTTCATGGTGTGATGGACACCATGGACTAATAAAATCTCCAGTGTCTTTAAGCCAAATGATATATTCAGCCTCTTTATATTCCTCACAGATCTTAAAGGTTATATTTACTTGAGACTAGGGGATCCTCGATTAGTAACAGAAATTCAAAAGTAGTTGATTTTTTAAAGGGTGGCAGGATTAGGAATAATTCCTTTTTTTTTTTCCTTTTTGGCATTCTGCTTGTAATGCTATTTGTGCTTTTTCTCTACCACTGTATCAGCATAAAGGTGAAGAAAAATAGGACAGTTTTCATTATTAGAAAGTTTAAGGTCAGGTCAAATGACTATTAAGTATACTCCAGAGGAGACACATATATTTAAAGAAAACTAAGGCAACCTCAAATTCCTCTCTTCTTTCAATCCCATGTTCTGAAATTTACCCTCTTTTATGGTGCATATTGGAAAGACAGAAGTCTCTTCTTTCTTCACTTTGTCTTGAACCTGCAGATTTTGTGCAGGTGGCAGCTCTGAGAAATAAACAGGAGATGGAGTGTGGGAAAGTAGCCCTAGGACACTCGGAGCTGTCCAGCAGTGGAAGGAATGGTCCATCCTATGTTAAGTCCCAACAAATTAGATTTATGGGAATCTAAAGCAGGGATTCAGAGAGGCCACTCTTGACCAGGAAATATATGTAGAAAGAGATACTTCCTGCTTCTATGCTTCTCATTTTAAATGGCGTCAATGACCTTTTAAGTGTGTAGGGGTAAAAAGAGAAAGTAATTCTGTACAGGGCAAGATAGAACAAGAGTTGAAGAGGAAGTCAGGCAAAAATAGGACTATTTACACTGTATGAGCACTTGTTCAGTTTCTTAATTCAAACTATCTACGCGCACATTATTTGTAAACATACCCTAGAAATAGATGGATTTGCCTTTATAGCAGCTTTGTTATTTACATTTTACAATCAAGTACAATCATTGTAGCACACCATTTTTTAAAAAATGTGTCAAATATTAACTTACAAAGACTTTTCAGAGTATATAACTAAAAATAAATTAATTAAACGTAAAAAGGTTGTTTATTTTTTTCCTTTGCAAGTGTCAGATGCAATCATTTTGATTAATGCCTACTTGATTGGGGTTCTGAAAATGATATAAAAATCTTTAAGCATGTTTATAATTTTTTTATAAGTGATTAGATACCTAGCCCTCTTTTTCTTATATTTTCTCCTGAAAAGAAGAATCAATGTCCCAGATTTGAGAAGAAAGACCTTTAGGGAAACATTTCATCCAGCTCCTATAGGCTAGGCAGTTAAATGGTAACACACTCTTAAAGGTAAAACAACTGAATGTGGAGATTAATTATTCCATATGGATTTTTGATTGTTAAGATTAATATGTATTCATTGTAGAAAACTTGAGAAATGTGAAAATATACACAAAGAAAATGAAAATATCCTGGCGTAACTATACTAACATCGGATTTACAGCTTCCTATATGGTCACATACATACTTCATCGTCAATATTCACTTGAGGAAAAAAAAAAACGGTAAAGTGAAAGAGTTGTTGATTCATCTGATCCAAACCTGGAATCACCATCCACAGAATTAACCATTTTCTTTAACGTTTTACCTCTACCCTTGAGCCCAATCTGACAATAAATGGCAAATGAGGTTCCATATTTCCTACTTAGAGACAGCACTAGGGTTGTAGGCAATTCCTTACCTTTCTTTTCCTGACTAGAGACCCAAGAATTTGTAAAGGAAATATGATACTGCAGAAATGATGTTATTTTTGTGAGGTAACATTGGAGGTGCTCATGTTGACAGCTGCAAAGGCAGTCACATGTTTAACAGAGCAAAGAGTCTCACAAAGGAAGAAGTTAACTTTAGCTTTGAAAATCCTTTTATCCTCCATGATTTTGATAGCTTTAAATTTGTCACCTGAATGTGATATTAACATAATCGTCTGCATTTCAGCTAATGAATGCACCTGCTTCTAAGACTTTATTTTAGCAGTTTTAATGAGCTCTTCAAAAGAGTTTGCCTGGACTTACTGCACTGCTAGAGAAATAGCAGCTGTAAGCAACTAACAACACATTTAGTATTTGAATCAAGCTCTGTGAAGTTGTTAAACTTGAGAAGGAGTATCTATCCATCTGTCTGTGATAAGGGAAATGAAACTGAGATGTGAGACTAAGATTTGGAAAAAGGACTAAGAGTAAGTGCGACTGGCCAAAGAAGGTTATTCTGCAGTCAGTCATCATGTATGGATCCCAGACAATTCGCTTAAGCTCTCTGAATCTCAGTTTCTTGCCTAAATAATAATGGGTTCCATCTTTTAAGTCTGTTATATAATGCCTCCCTGCTATAAGCAACCAGTAATGTTAACTTTATTATTAAGGGACTATGACTTTAGATACAACAAGTATGATTTGACTGACCATAGGTTTATAAGTGAATAATTGAGTCCTATAGCAAGAAAAAAACCCACAAGTATCTCTTTAACGTAAGTAATCAGAAAGCCTATTTAAATGCTAAATCATATCTTAACCCCACAATGAAGATTTTTCAAATGGAAGATGTTAACCAACCTCTAGAAATCTAAATCCCTGGGCCTCCCCTGGTGGCGCAGTGGGTTAAGCAACGCACTACGAAACAAACTGCAGCCACTGCAGCACGAGTTCGATCCCTGCTGCCGGCCAGGGGGGGG
>JAGFMF010011700.1:214686-254140 GCA_019455555.1 Galemys pyrenaicus | reverse complement strand
CTGCTCCCCTCAGCAGTGTACTTCTGTTGATCTGCCTGTTCTGCTCCCTGCTCTCTGTGGTGAATCCTCTCACCCCCCACACCTCTGGCCTGTACCCCACTGCTTGTATGCATAAATAAATAAATCTTTAAAAAAAAAAAAAGAAATCTAAATCCCTAAATCTTAAAGCCATTTAGACTTTCTAAATATTATGTAGATGTTATGGTACCAGAACTATTTACTTTTGATATATGTATATACTTTAATACTTTTTATTATCAAGTTCATTTCATGCTTGTTGTACTCTGATTTCAACACTACGTTTTTCATGATTACCTCTCCTCCTTTTCCCCATATGTTCCTCTGTCTACTTTAATTTGAAAAGTAAGTAGTAATAACCCATCCAAAACTCAATCAAATGGGAAATGGAAAAAAAAAAAAAAGGACAAATGTTGCTTTAAAGGCACACAGAGCAAATGCATTGCAGATAAATTGGAGGTAACACCCTGGAATAAAGATGCCAAAGATTTGATTTTGAGTCCCTCTTTTCCCCTTTCCTCTTCCCTTCTTCCCCCTCCTTTTCCCTCCCTTCTCACAAATAGTACAAAGGTGAGGTAGTTATTAAGTAAAATGGAAAATTCTCCTATTCCCTTTTTATTTAAGTTCAATAAAATAAGACAACTATTCTGACGGGGATAGAAACAATTTATTTCCTGAATTCCTTTTCCACTTTATACATTATAGCCAGCTGTCTTCCCTCAACAACAGGATTTGGGTCATTTTGTGTTTCACCTGACGTGTCACTCAAGAGGCAAGACAAACTTAGGAATCTTCATAACTTATTATAGGGGTTACTCTGAAAAGGAGTTCTAGGAACTACCAAACTGGACCTGTTGGAATAGGCAGGTCACTGGTATCTGCTCACATGCCCACATTTCAAAAGATCCATTCTCTCCAGACTTGCGTGAAGCATCATTCCCAAAGACATTCAGTTCTACTCTTAGACCTTAGATTTGTAACCTGAGAAAACTCAGGGAGCTCACTTCTGCCCTCCCCTTGCCTGTGTCTTGCTACTGAAGGCACATTGGCCTCAGGTTGATGAGGATTTGTTGTCTACAACCTGGCTACATAAGGTGTGGTGCTCAGGAGGGAAGCTTCAGCAACACTTAGGATGCTGAAGTCTCAGGCCCCACTACAGACCTACCAAGTCAGAATCTACATCTTAACAAGATTCCCAGGTGACTCCTGTGCACCTTTACCTTTAAAATCATGGTCTAAGAGATCTGCCTGAGGTTGATTTTTTTCCAGCAACAGCACTCACCATCTCCTGCTCCAAAGTTGTATCCATTCACTTCCAGTCTCTAAACAGATTTCTCTGAGTGATCCTGGGCAAACTATCTCTAATTTGGATGAGTTCCCATCCAGTGGGTTTTGTAGTGATCTGGATTTCTATGGTTTGGGTGGTCAAATATGTTTATAGCACAACCGCCCAGTAGCTAAACTGCACCCGTTCCCCTCCAAGTCATCTTGCCCTCTTTATTTCCACAGCTGTAGTGTTACCATGTTCATAAATTATTGTTAAAGAAGGAAATTACCAAAAGAAAAAAAAATAGTCTCTATAAACCTGCATAGTTTAGAGCTAAAGAATATGTTAAAATTTTCCATCGTGGAAATTTCCCAGCTACTGGGCTCTTTAGATTTTTTTTTTTTTTTTTTTTCAGAGCTGCAAGCAAAGAATGGAAATTTCCAATTGCAGCATCAAGGGCTGCTGTTCTGCTGACAGTCTTGCTCAGCCGGGGTCATCTGCTTCTCTAAGACATCAAGGAATGCCAAGGTAGGTCTGAGAGAACGCACACACTTCCTCTTCAGGAAGGAAGGAATGTCTTGTGCTGACTTTAAGCTGTGAGGAGGAAAGGGGCAGCAGACGTGACATGCCCTGCTCCACCACCTGAACGTGGATTTCTATTTTCTTGACTGTTACCACCTATCAGCAATTTGTCCTATCTGACATCTTTCCAATGGCAGCTGGCTGACAGGTTTTTTGTTTTTTGTTTGTTTTTTTTTTAAGAACTCCCTATGGTGGTGGGGGATGCAGAGAGAGAGGAAAGGAACCAAAATTTGTTGAGAACTACTCTACTAAGAAAAGGGAGGTATCTATAGTTAGGTATTTAGGTATTTATACCTTTTATGACATTTAAGCTTTATGTGACCTGCCCAAGGTTAATATCTGATTTCCTGCACCCAAATTTTGGAAGCTTGATTTACTCTTCTCGAGACATCCTTACCTCCCCCAACCCTCCCAGAAACAAGTCATCTGCAAGCATCCTGGGAGTTTTGTCTCCACCTCTTCAATAATGTCAATAGTTCAGTTCCTTTTCACTGCACCTAAGCTGAAAGATATTTCCATTCACAGCTGGTCCCAATGTCTGAGTCAACAGGCGTCTAATAGTTCCCGAAATCTTCCTCCCAGGCACTACTGCTGCTACTACAGAAGTCTGATGGAGGCAACACCTAGGAAGGATACATGTAGGGGCAGTGGCTTCTTGTGAAAGAGGCCAAGACCCCTGACTGACATGAGTCGGAGAGAATGTCCTCAAAACCTAGGTCATGTGGCTTTGTCTACAAGGGGTGGGTGTTTTGTTTTTTATCTTTTGGGGGACTCTGAATTACTGTAAGGAACAAGGGCTCCCTATGTTGACTTTCTTCTTACTTTCTTGCTGACGGCCTCCTTGATTTTTCCAGTAAAAGAACTCAGTACCTCCTGCTCCAAAGTTGTATCCGTCCACTCTCCACTTCTAGTCTCTACAAAGATTTCTCTGAGTGTTCCAGGGCAAACTAGTTTTATTTTGGATGACTTCCCAGCCCGTAGGTCCCTAACAATCTGCATTTCCATGGTTAAGGAGGATTTCTGACATCACTGTGCTATTTATACTTAACATTATTTATTGAGGCAAGTTTGGTATTAGTGAAGATATTCCAGCAATCCTTTTCTAAAAAGTCATCATATGGCTAATGAGTTTTGTTTTTCGAAAGAGTGTTTATTCCCTGTCTTTTCAATCACAGTCATATCCAGAGATACCAATATTTATACAGTGACCAATTTTATGCCACCTGATAATGGAAGTGGAGGTAAGTGGGAATGGTCGGCCAAAATATTGTCAGTCTGTTTAGGCTAATGTTTATTTTGGTCATATATTATAATGCTTTTGTCATCCTCTTAACCCATTAAAACCCAGTCTGATTCCCTGGTGAGATTCATCAACATGATATTTTATTATGGGTCTGGTCTCCTGTGATATATATCATATTCTGACAGGCTTCTTTCCACTCCTCTGCATCTGTCATTAGCTAGACATGGGTCCACTTAGTTGAAGACACTGATGACTCATATCTGTGGGTGGGGATGAATAGACTGATGTATTGTGACTATTCTTTTCCACTTTATTTTTTTTAAGATTATTTTTATTTATGTACACATACAAGAACTGGGGAGTAGGCCAGAGGTGCAGAGGGTGAAAGGAGTCACCAGAGACAGAGTGGGGAGCAGAACAGGCAGATCTACTGAAATACACTGCTGAGGGGAGCAGTGGGCGAGGCAGGAGAGGTCTGCTGCGCCACTTGGGTCAGCTCCCTTGGTGGGTGAGTGTCAGCAGTGGCTGGCAATAGTTGGATAGCTCTGAGACTTTAATCCCTGTGGCACCAGGGAGGACCCTATTCCTTTCCACTTTAGACCGTGGAGATGACTTTACAGAAAATATATATGGTTGGAATACATGCTATTCTTAATATTGATTATTTTCAATTGATGCCTCAATTCCTTCCCTCCTGTTTCCCTATCCTTTGCAATGTGACTATGCAGCTCCCCCCATCAAGAGTTATAGTCTGTTTCCCCATCCCTCCAAATTGTTTGAGTTGCTTGACTGACTTTAGCCATTATAACACGATGGAAGTTAGTATGTGCCAGCTATAAGCCTGAGCTTCGTGTATGCTTCTTTTTTGGACCCTGCTACTGCTATGTGAACAAGTTTAGGCTAACCTGCCTGATAATGAGCAATCATGTGGAATAAAGATGAGGTCATTTCCAGAGCAGCCAGCCCAGAGTTAATACACCAGTGACCACAAATGCTCACCGAGATCATCTGGGCCCAGCTGACCACAAATGTCTGTACAAACCCACCAAGATCAGCTTGGCCCAGGCCAGATGAGAAGAACTACTCTGCCAACTTATAGTTGCATGAGAAAAACAAATGACTTTTATTTTCAGACACTAAGTTTTAAGATTGTTTGCTATGAAGCAGTAGGTAACTAATATAGATGACCAATTCCCTTTTTATCTTCCCTGACGACCAGGAAGCTTCGAATCAAATGAAGGTCAATCACAGCATCTATATTCGTTCATTGATGAATGTTTATTGCATCCCCCCATGGTGAAAGCATTTGCAATCTTATGTCTTTTTGGTAGTGAATTTAAAATTTTAGCAACCTATAGTTTAGAGATGTTGGTTCTTGTTTTAAATATTTAGATGGTTTTTACTTATCAGATTAGAAGAGATGACTCTAGAGCAGGATTGGCAAATGCTTTCTGTAAAGAGCTAGCTGGTAAATATTTTAGGCTTTGCAGGCCATACAGACTCTGTCACAACTGCTCAACTCTGTGGTTGTGGTGTTAAAGCTGCCCCAGACACCATGTAAACAAATGGGCATGGCTGTGTTCCAAAAAGACTTAATCACAAAAACAGGCAGTAGATAGTGGGCCTCAAGTCAGAGTTTGCTAAGCCTTGATCTTAGAGCAATCTTTGTTACTATGCAGAAAACATCTTCATCTATACTATGATCCACCAACGTATTTACGATTCATCTCAATTACTTGGGAAAACAGATAAATTAAAGGAATTTATTTCCTCAACCAGAAGACAAGAAGGGACTCACTATAAAGCAAGGCTGTTCAGAGACTAACAGCCTTCGTACCAGCACAAGTACTCCACCCAACAATTTATAATTCCCTAGCCACTCGGTCAGGGACTGGTTATTTAGCTCATGCTAAAGGCCAGGGCGACACAAGTGACGTCTCCATTGTTTTCTTTCATTTCGCAGACTCTCATCTCAAATACTCATTTCAAAAATGTACGCCTGGATGTCACAGTGAGGATGGAGCTCCGGTCGTACTTGCCGACTTGGAGCTCCCTGAATGTATTGTGCTATTTCACGCCTCTCTAGCTCTGCACACAATGTTCCTTCTGCCTGGAACACACTTAGCCCTCTTCTCTTACTGGCTAACGCCTACTCGCTGATCAAAACTAAGCTCAAGGATACTGCCTCTTGGAAGACTTCCCCGAGTGCACCTCCACCTCCTCGCCCTCAACTCCAGTCGGCACACTCAGTCTCAGCATTCATTCTACTAAATTAATAATTTAAATGCGAGTGTTTATGTGGTACCAGACACTTAATGTGTGCCAGGCACTGTTAAAATACAGTCATTTAACTGAAATTATCGGTATACTTACCCGTTCCCCTTGTCCAATCATATATTGAAAAACATTGAGTACCTCCTAACTACTGTGTTAGATAGAAAAGATGACTAAAACCCAAATCTATAATATAGAGAGTAAACCTACTATGGGCACGTGCTGTGTCATATTTTGTTTTTACTTATTGTCACCTCACAGTATCCAGAGTAGATAGTTTAAATTAGATGAATGAAAGAAAACAGCTAATACTTGCAGGGCACGTTACATGCTAGGCAATGTTCTAAGGTCTTTACGTGGCTCAATTTATTTCATCCTGACAACAACTTTATGAGGTAACTATAATCATCAGCATTTCAGAAATCGGGCATTAAAGAAAGAGAATTTTTAGGTAACTTGCCCAAGGTCACATGACTAGCACGTAACAGAGCTGGTTCCAGAGTCCATATTCATAACCACTGGATGAAATCAAAGCTTTAGTGACTCAGCATAAATCCATTGCCAAGACTGGAAAAGTAATTTAAAGTGTGCATCTTTGAGGACATAGTGGTCTGGCAGTAACAGTTATGTGCTTGGACTTTAGAATCAGAATTGTGTTCACATTCACACTCGGGAATTCGGTACAAACAAGCAGCATTACTGGGTGTGTTGACAGTACCGCCAAGGTGCACACTTACCTTCCCTTTTACACACAGAACATTAGGGTTACACTTCGGACTCCATGCTGATTTCTCTGTGGCCTCTCCTCCTCTGGGGGGAGAGGGGCACGCAATGTTGTTTCAGGAGCCATCCTAGCACAACTCAACCGGCGTGTGACTTGTTTTGACTCTTCCCTGGTGGCAAGCAGAATTATACAGCAGATGGGTCCATGCTGGCCTATTCCAATGGAAACACTGAAGCAAATGAGCATTTTGAAGAAGACTACATAGGGATATCTATAATGCTGGTGATCTGGCCCAACATGTGCATTTTTAAAATGGATTACTACCAGTATTAGCTAATGGCTCTGGAAGTCCCTAGGGGAGCTCCGAAGCAAAATGCCACTGAGTAAGGAGGCAGAGGCAGAGACTAACTGGCAGCTGTCTCTAAGGATAGGCTTGCTCTGCTGAAAAGGAAAGAACAGATATTTCCAATCAAATTTTGCTTCTGAAACAAACATGGATTTGGAAAGTTTTAGGGTGGAGTATTAGAAAATCAGAAAATAAAAGTGATCACAGAGTCCCAGCATACCCTTGAAGTTCACTTTCCCTCTGAACATGGAACAGATGTCTAATTCTCGTGCCTCCGGCAATTTTCTTCAGCCTCCAGTGATGGCCTAGAGGACCTAACAGGATGTATCAGTGTCCCAACTAGCTCCCACATGCTTCCAGTTCTCAGTCTGAGGCACAAACAGAGGCCACTAAGAATTCAAAGATTCAAACTCAGCTCTTAGAAGCATGTGTCACTGCAGAGCTGATAGTACCTACCAGTTCAAGATAAGTTATGGGAAGGTAATGTCTTCTCCTTTCTCCTCTACAGGTTGTTGCTCCCCATCAAAAATCCATCACAGGATAGATTTCTCCAGGGAACCCTTACCTGGCTGGAAGGCTCAAGAAACAGGTTGACCAGTATTCTTGGACACCTACAAGAGCATTTTTGAGAGCTTGGGTAGAATTTATAGCACCTTCTTGCCTTAAAATAATCCAGTGTTATTATATTTAGAGCTGGTTTCAAACTGTTTAACATCTAATCATTCTCTGCTTGTTTCATTATGTAAAACTTGCATTTTTCCATTCAGCTCCATAAGGCAGGAATCATGTCTCTACTGCTTTTGAAACCTCTGTGAGATCAAACACAGAATGGAGGAACACAATTTTGGGTGGCTGACAGGCACCCAGTAGGGCTATTTCTGGAGACATGGGTCATTTCAGTGGTCCCGGCCAACTTCATCTGGGAGCAAAATCTTCAAGAAACATGTGTCTTAGAGATGCCATTTTTTTGCTGTAAGATGGTCACACACAAACACCTTGCCCCTTACCTCACTGTTTTATTGGGAGTACCAGATAAGATAATATATGTGGAACTAGTTTATAAACCAAGATTTTGTAACTACTAAAATGTGAAATTCTTTAGACGAGGCATTTAGTAAATAGCTGATTGATTTTTTTGGTAAATTTTGTTTTTATTTTTTTTAAAGATTTATTTATTTATGCATACAAGAACTGGGGTATAGGCCAGAGGTATGGGGGGGTGAAAGAATTCACCCAAGACAGAGCCGGGAACAGAACAGGCAGATCAACAGAAATACACTGCCGAGGGCAGCAGTGGGCAAGGCAGGAGAGGTCTCCTGTGCCATGTGGATCACTTCTTTGGCCGGCAGCAGGGATCGAACTTGTGCTACAGTGACTGTGGTCTGCTTCATAGAGTGTTGCTTAACCCACTGAGCCACCAGGAAGGCCCAATAGCGGATTGATTTTTAATGATAAATATGATCTTCTCCTTCCTCCCTTACATTCAATGCTTTTAGGAGTTTTATTTCTCAGGATTTAATTTTAAGAGGCAAAGTCTCAGTGTCGCCTAATGCACCTAATGCCCTTTACCCATGATTACTTTAAATTTTGAATGAAATATAAGCAAACCAACTCAAAAAAGTCACAAAGTATGCCATGGTCACATCTCACACAGGACCCCTAAGGATCAATGCATTTGCATTCCATGAGAATTTCAAAGCCAGTCTTGGGCTAGATCAGCCCACTCAAACTGTACTATAGGTGAGCATACTTCTATATTCCAGCATAGATTTCATACATGAGAGTGACAGATTGCTCTAAGCCAAGGCCAGCTGAGAAGAAATGAAAAACATGGCCCTGTACACAGGAAACTTTTTGAAGAGATGATACCATGAACCAAAACTTCAGAATGTTTCATTTATTTATAGTCTTTACTTTCTATTTGTCCTTAGCAAAGAAGACAGTTTTCTATCAGCAACAAAATTTTGTATATTACATATGAAAAAATCTTCTTTCAAACACAGGTACTCTTCAAAGTATTTCTGAGTAATACAAAGTTTAGTCTTGGGTTTGTCTTACTTAACTGGAGGGAAAAAATGGACTCACTGAGACACAAACTGAATTGTATGTGCTATGCAGTCAAATGCTCTACCACTGAGCTATACCCCCTGTATGTGCTATGGATTAACTCACTTAAGACTTCTGATTCCTCAGCTAATGCTCTGGGTCTAAATACCATGAAAGTAAAAATGAGCTGGTGAACTTTTTTCTATTAAATATTGTTTTCTCTTACCAAAAATGTTCAATCTCAGTATTTTTAATTGCTTCATGAAAGCTATGGAAGCCTATTTTTTCCCAAGTTCAGCCATAGAGAGTCAACTACAAAATTTATATACAAAGATGAGGCATTTTTTTTAACATATTGAAGCCAGACTAGTCAAAAACTCCGTTGACAAACAGTTAATTATGCTCTTTATGAGGCATAAAAAGATGAATCATTTTTTCAGACTTAACCAATCCAGAATTATTTTGTGAAACTTCCTCTATTTTGTTTTAAAAGCTTTTTGTTAGGAAAGTCAATCATGGCCAGAGTTAGAATAGTAAAAATGAGCCCAAGTTATAGCCTCATGAACTCAACAACTGGCAATATGGCCAATTTTGTGATGCCTCATTTTTAATAGATATTAGTAGTCAGTAAAATTAAACTCGCTAAATGCCAATGCATTTTAATGTTCAAATTAGATTATTTATATTTCCTAAAATAGTTATTTTTCCCTTATATAACACTTTTATTTCTCCCCCTCAAATCTCTCCGGCACTGGGGCTAATGTGAGGCGAACCCCTTTAACTGTCAAGAGTAGAGAGGAGATGCCGATGAGGAGAAGAAAGTGATAGATTTATTTTTTTAAAAAAAGATTTATTTATGCATACAAGAGCTGGGGTACAGGCCAGAGGTGCGGAGGGTAGGGTGGTAAGAGAATTCACCAGAGATAGAGTGGAAAGCAGAACAGGCAGATGGACCGAAACACACTACTTGAGGGGAGCAGCAGGAGAGGCAGGAGAGGTCTGCTGCGCCATGTGGGTCTCCTCCCTGGCTGGGGAACAAACCAGCGCTGCTGTGCATGCTTCACGGTGCGGCGCTCAACCCGCTGCCATCGGGGAGGCCCAACATATAGATTTAAAATGTAATAATTATTCTCTTTCTATGATACTGCCTTGCTCCCTTTCTCTTAAATGTTGCTGAAATCAGAAGTAATGCAAAGCGAGGCACTTCTGACAGTAGAACTGATTTTTTGAGTCTGCCCAACAATGTATAGTAAGTGGCAGATACTGGGAAGGGATCATCCCACACTTGATACTATAAAGAGAAAGCACCCCAGGGGAAAATATGAAACCCAAATGTTTTAATATTAAGGAGTTCTTGTATGCAATATGCTATTTAATTTATGAAATGTATAAATTGCTATAGAGTACAAATAGCTACATAGCATGGTTCTAAGATTTATCAAAAATGTATACCAGTTTATAGCCAAATTATACACATAGGGGATCTAAAATAATTTTTTCAATGAAGTAAATTTGAATGACGGACTTTGGTAGAAGTTATATGGCTTTAACAAGACATTGTTTTCTTCTTTTATATTGTTCCCCATAGCAAAAACAGCAAAAGCCCTACCTGATGGTGGCACTTGTACCATTTGTTTGATTTTAGGATCTTGATTGCTCATAAGAACAAGCATACTGCTGTGGCATGAAGTGGAAGGTATAATTTGGAGCCAAATGAGAGAAAAAAGGCTCTTTTCAGAAGGAATATATTCATATAAATGTGAAAGTTTCAAACAAGGCTTAATAATTTCACCAAAGTGATCCAAAGCTAAATTTCATATGCACATTCCTCAGAGAACGGCAAGAAATTCTGTAGAACTCAAGCCTCCCAGAGAAAAAGGCTTTAAAACTTCTTTTAAAAACAAGTGGCAGGGGGAAGTTACCTCACAAAAATACCCGCAGAGCTGCTCATTGCCAGCATTTGCTTTATTAGCTATGATGACTCGTCTTGCACTCAGGGAAGACTTGGAGAAAGGTGAGGATGAGCACTTACCGTGGTTCAGCCCCGTGTGGACGTCTAGAATCTAGGGTAATGACTTTCCTTTTTCCTCCAACAGCTGGGCTCTGAAAGGACCCTGGGAGGTGCCACACCGAGGAGTACCCTTGTCAACACAGGGCTCCCTTCCAGATCTGCCTGGGACTGGGTGAGATATTCATTGCTGTCTTCGTGTTAAAGGAAGTGAGGAAAATAAACGTCCTTAATAATTACATGGTGCCAATGAGCTTACTTCACTATTGAAGTAATAAGTTGTATTTCATCCTCAGCCTATCATAACAAGCCTTTGTGATACAGGCATATGGGCTACTCATTCTGAAAAAGCATTGCTTTATTTAAGAGAAGTAAACACTTCATAGGAAAACTTACAATTCAACAGAGAAGGAAATAACTTTTCTAAAAAATGATCAAGCCAGTAAGTCTATGGAAAGGTGGAAAAAGAAACAACGATGAAAAAAATTAAGCAGGAAAAATAAAAAGAACAAATTTGAACGTACTGAATTTCCCTTTCAAAAGACAAACTTTCAGACTGGGCTAAAAAATAAACTAAGCTATGACTTCAAAGTGACAAAGAAATTGTGACTATAAATGCTTGGTCAGATAGATGTCAGGCAAACATGAAAGCAGGAATGGTGATACTAAAAACATATTCAAGGTCCAAATCTCTAAATGGGGACAAGAGGGTAAATGACTAAAGGCAATGTGGCAGAAATTACTGCAAACTTACTCAATGCCCATTCAGTTTTGTTTGGCACAGCAGTGTTTCCAGATGAAAATAATTAATTCTCCCATCTTCTTTTACAATTCTGGTAGACAGTAAGTTGTAAGCAGAGGTAAGTTGTAAGCATATGGTACCTGCTGAAATCTAATCTACTGGGAAGTTACTCCTACCTTCTTGTATTTCCTCCTTCTTGACTGGACTATGTATGTGACTGCAGGAACTGCAGGAGCCACTTTGTAACCATAATTTGGAAAACGGTCACTTTTGTAACCAAAATTTGGAGAACAGACGCACATACTAAAGATGGCAGAGCAGAAAGACAGATGGAGTTTACATTCCAGGTAACATAAAATCGCTTTGCCAACACTGAACATATTTTTCATAGACCGTTGTTTCCTTTATTTCTTATTCTCTGTTCAAGACCAATAACCCACACGTTCTCAGTTAAATAATTCCAGAATCACAAGACAACAGGAACATTGTTCATCTGGGGATTGGGCTGGGAATACTAACAAGCTTGGCACATTAATTTATAGTAACATCAAGTAGTTCCAAAGTTCACCTTGAAGTTTGTATTGCATTTTGTCATTCTGCTTAAATGAATGTCTTTATCAAAGGAGAGTAATGCAACTTTTTACTTTATTAGTAATCTATGAAGACCAAAACTTAAATTCATATCTTTGTCAATATGCTAAAATTTCCCAGTGACTTATATATTTAGGGCAAAAAGGGTTTGTTTTTCTCAGTGTCTTTCTTTAATAATGCATCCTAAAATTACTTGCTGTTATACTTTCTTTAAAAGGCGCAAAAGATAGTCTCCCAGTAAACATTTCAATAGCAGCCCTCAACTTCTTATCTTCAAACATCTTTAATGTTTGTGAACACATTTCTATTTATTTAAAGCACTATTATTTGGGTAGCATTTTATATGCAGGCAGCTCAATTTCCTGCAGTACTGATATAAATTTTCAAAAATAGTTGTCAGCTATATGCACTAAAAACATACCACAAAATTGTTAAAAAAAAAAAATCAAAACCACTAGAAAGACAAGCATACCTTAATGAAATGACAACCACAGTAATAGATGTTAATATACCTCTTCAAGTTTTTATAGAATTGAAGACAAAATCAAGCAAAAATATAGAAAGTTTAATATATAGTATCTACAAGCTTATTAGACATGCACGTATGTATGAGTATATATGTGTGATTAGTAACAGTATAAAAACCACAAACTTATAAAAAGAGCTATACATTTTTTTCTGTGGAAGCGCATTGTGGTGTTGGGTACCGAGGAATAGTGCAGGAACCAGGCCATGCCTCTTCTACAACTTGCTGGCAGTGTGATCTTGGGCAACTTGCTTAACCTTGCTGGGCATTGTTTCTATATCTCTTTATATATATAGCAGGAGTCATAACAGCCAGAAACTTAATCTTTTATCATTATTGTGATCCTTCATAGTCTCACATTTTCCATCTTGACATCCATTTTCTGACACAAAACTGTGAGGCCACAGGTAACAAACTCTAGGTAGAGGTCCAGGCCATCTGTCATTGTTTCACCTTGGAGGATCAGCAGCAGGATAGGTCACCATTTCTCCACTTGGCCTCAACTGAATGGTGAACGCAACACTGTCTAGCACAGAATTCAAAGACACTAAAAGAATGTTAAATGGACGAGTTGTTACTTGCAGGAAAAGAAACAGGCACCGTGTTTCCAATTATTCTTCATTTTAGACAACAACTAGCTGTTTCCGCTGGCTGGCACAGTAGCTGAAGGGGGAACACTATTGAGTAAACTCTGCTGAAGAAGGATGAATGTGGGCCAGTGAATTTTTTTGACACAGCCCCAGCTTTATTTTTGCTTATTGCTGGCAAGCTAATACGAGGCACATTAGAAAACAATTAACAACAACTTTGTAAATAAGGCTTAAAAGACAAGAAGTCTTTATATAGCTCCTCAATATATAAACTTTTATACCAATAAAGGTTACTTGTGACAGAAGACAGAACCTCTAAATTTAGCTCTTGGTTAGAAGATCTTGCAGAGCCTAAGACACAGGCCCAGAGAAGCTCTTGGTTAGAGAAACACTTATAAATCATTTTTTAAAGCCCAGAAATAAAACATTTTAATGTCTCAAAATATTGAAGTATTTAAAATATTTTAAAATAGTAAAAGATGGCATTTTCATGAATAAGCAATATATGGAAATATGTGCCTCCATATGATTATGCATTTTAATAATTATCTCATATAAGTAAATTATAAATATATAGGGATATTATAAGTATTAAATTTTACATGTCATAAAATTAAGCTTAATAAAAATATTAGGTATATCGAAAAACCTAATAATTTTATCCCTGAACTGAGAGGGAAAGCAGAAATGAATTGTAGGTAGTAAGTTTTCTTACACAATTTAGGTCACAAACCATTGATAAACTATCTAAGTCACTGAGAATGAATGGGATATTTTTTCCTTTGTTTTGGGTGGTTTTTAATAGCACCAGCAAAGTGATGATTTTTTTTTTGTTTTTACATATTTTTGGACATTTCATTTCATATACTTCAATGTATAGCTAGACTGAGGCTATAATTATTATTAATTTTTAACAAAGATTTATTTATTTATGCATACAAGAGTTGGGGTACAGGCCAGAGAAGTGGGAGGTGAGAGGATTCACCAGAGACAAAGAAGAGAGCAGAACAGGCAGACTGACCGTAATACACTGCTGAGGGGAGAAGCAGGTGAGACAGGAGAGATCTGCTGTGCCATGTGGGTCAGCTCTCTGGCCGGGGATTGAACTTGTGTTGCAATGGCTGCAGATAGCTTCAGTGTTGCATCTTAACCCCTTGCACCACCAGGGAGGTCTCTTATTATTAATTTTGTCCAAAATATTTCCTAACTCTATAGTCATTTCTAATTTCTCTCAGCATATCAATTTCTCACCAATGCCCACTTCGTCCTCTCTTTAAAAAGTTTTGTGTGATTGTAAAATCAGCTCCTGTTTTTCTGCCTAGAATGAACCCTAACTCCTTCACTCAGAAATATCCTGTCTTAGTCTTTGCATAAGCTGTTGTCTTTTATCAGAAGATCTTTTATTTCCACAAGAGAGGAAGTATCAAACTTAGGAAGCAGTTTTTTTCCTCCCCCGACTACAGGATCACACACTTAGATATGATTCAAACAATGCATTGCTCCCTGATGGAGATACATACAGGGTGTCCATTTAGCAGGGAGGATGACAGACGGGGCAAGAGAGAAACCGAAACAGAAAGGAGAGAGGCAGAGAACAGACGTCCTCTGTCTTAATTGTACTGGAAGCTGAGATCCTGTACTTCTGTAACACAGTTGAATAGTACAATGCTATCAGAGCTACATGTTTGTTTGTTTGTTTTTAAATTGAATTTAGCAGATAGTAGTATGTATTTACAGAATTGGATTGATCAAATTGGTGGTATGAACTACTACTAATTGGCTAGAGTTTTTAAAGATCATTTTTCTTATTCTAAAAACAGTCTTTCTAAAATGGCCATGTTATCTAATCGTGTAAGGCACAGAATCGTCTTGCATTCCTGCCTTCTCCCAACTCCAGGGTCAGATGCCTCATGTTGCCCCCATCCTTGTGATGGGAGAAATGCCACAAAGTAATCTGAAAGGATTAAGAAGAACAGAAAAGGGGTTCTGAGGAAAACGCAGCATATGAAATTAAGAATCTTTCTTGCCACGTAATTTGTAATGCTTTTCTTAGATTCTTTCTTATGCCCTGTTATGTGATTTCCCTTCACCAGGCAGGAAGGCTCAGTTTTGCCTATTAAGAATTCCATCTGCCTCTCTAAGAAAGGACAGACAGCAGGGGCAGGAGCACAAGAGCTAAAAGGCAGTTTAAAAATCTTATTTGAACAAGAAAACTGAAAACTAAGCCCAATGGGTCAGTTTCTTCTTTAAACATGATTCTGGTTACAAGATAATTTGCTGAACATGGAGACCATGTTTTTAATAAACCTAACTCACATCATCATTCTAGAGCTATGATGTGTCCCTCTTCCACTTGTTGGCGAATAAAGAAAATCATCTCATCCAGAATCCAATCATTTAAAATGAGTCACAATGCAGGACACAAGATCCCACCAGCTACAGTATTTTTCCTCCTATTAGATTTAACATTTCCTTCAAATTTGGCTTGTAGGTTCCCCACTCGCAGGCAGTCATAGATATTTGTTATACTGTGTTTGTTATACGAATGTGCATGTATGAATAAAATATAATGTGTACATGTATAGTATTTGAATAATGCTATCATTATAAACATAAGTTTAAGGAAAATATTGATTTTTGTCAATTTACCTAAGGGAAGGACAAATAATCTAAAACAAATGCCATATTAATGAATATCTCTGGTTTTCATTTTTTAAATCATTTCATTTTTAAGATCAAATTTTACAAAATCGACTCAGTCATTCCTTACAAGCTGGGGCTCAAAATCTCCCTCATACATTTGAATTATTCATCAGCAATGTCAAACATTATACAAAGATTTATGGTTAAATTAATGCAGTGGATCAAATATAAGTGGCTACTCCCCAGTTGCATTTGACAGCATTTCTATCTTTCAGTGGTTTCTGGGGGGAAAAAAACTAACAACAGGGTTGCATAAGTCAGTCTTTCTTGCCATAATTACTATGAAACTAAACCCAATGAGACATTTCGTGTGTGCCTGGCGAGGAGATTTGAGGTCACATTATCTAACTTTGCTGAGTCTTCAAGTATGCACACTAATAAATTAATTCTTATTCATCTAGACTAATTACCAATGAACTGAATCCCTCAATTGTTTCTTCATCGCTTTTGGTAAAAGGTAAAGGCTCGCACTCTGCTTACAGCCTTTCTCCGGCTACATTCCTGTTACATCCTTTTGGCACTGACCCCACCCATCTACTTACTATCCCCCAAACATACCTCCAGCTTTCCACCTTTAGCTGTTCTTTTCAACTGGAATAACTTCTTCCCTTTGTCCTACAAGCCCAAATCCTACTATTCTTGGTAAAGTTTTGTATTTTCTAATTATACAAAATAATATATGAATACATCCTCTTAAAAAAAAAAATTACTCAGGGGACTCCCTGGTGGTGCAATGTTAAGCACTGTGCTATAAAGCAAAATGCAGCCACTGCAGCACAAGTTCCATCCCTGCTGCTGGCTGGGGAGGTGTGTGTGGGGTATGGGAGTGTGGCCCACATTGTGCAGCAGACCTCTCCTGCCCTACCCGCTGCTCCCCTCAGCAGTGTGTTTCAGTCCATCTACATGTTCTGTTCCCCGCTCTGTCTCTGGTGGATCTCCTCAACCCCCGTACTTCTGGCCTGTACCCCAGAAGTATGCCTAAATAAATAAATCTTTTTAAAAAAATACTCAAACAATATGGAATTACATGTATACTAGGAGTGAGATTTTGAACCTGAGTACTTAGGAATTCTAGCCCATTCTCCCTCTCCTCCATACCACTTGCCCACTGCATCGCTCTCCTCACAATTTGCTAGGTATTTTTCCAACGCTTTTTCTCTTCATTGATATACATACACAATTTTTACTTATTTTATTTTTAGGCAAATGGGGTTAAATTTCATATTCCATTCTGTGGCCAACTTTCTCCTCTTCAATACTTTATGCTCAGTTTCCTATTTTCCCAGATACTCCCCTGACTGCTTTAGCATCTAACGCCTCCTCCCCCATATCCTGCCTTAAACTTCTAACCCTTGGTATCCATGACACTCTATTGGCTTCTGATCCATCTCTTAGACAATGGGTGTTTTAACTTTTTTAATGTATGTCTTCTCACAGGAATATAAAATCTTTGAGGGCAGAAATATATCTTTCCTGTGTTAAGGACTTTACTCTGCCCAAAGTAGGTCTTCAAAACTATTTTATTCACTGAGTTCCAGGTTCCCCATTTCCTGATCTAAGGTGGGAAAGCTCTGCTCAACTGGAAGGAACGATTTTTAAACGTACTTTAATGAAGTCTTTCAGAGATTCATGGCCTTCCCTAAGAATCTTCCCAGTCTGTTCTACATTTGGGGTTAGCAAATTACTACAAATCAACTGAGAAGTGTAGCAACTTTGTGAGAAGTCAGAGACCCCAGGCAAAAGTTTTCTTCTCTGACCTCTCAGACCAAGGACAGCTCCACTAGTGCAAAACCCTAAGAGAGGAAGTGCAGCATGCAGGCTGATGAGGGACAGGGTTGTGAGGGGAGTCCAGGCTATCCAAGGAAAACATATTTGCTCAGACTTTTTAGAGCTAACATTTTTAGCTCTCACTGAACCATTTCTCCAATGGAATTACTTGCTAGCATAAAGCCACAGCAATTCAAAAAGTCTCATTTTTCCTTGAACACAAAAGCTGTAAAGACATCCTTTTTTAAAATGTTAGTCTCTTAGATCTAAGAGAAGGTGAAACAACCAAGATAAAATATTTATGTTTTATTTTTTAAACAGTCTCTTGAACTAGTTACTACATCTATGTGTCAGTTTATTTATCTATAAAATGAATATAATGATCTTGTCTCTTTTATTGAATTGTTAGTATTATCAGGAGATAGTTAAGTGCAGTATGTAGCAAAGTCTGGCTCTCAAGAAGTTTTCAAAAATGTTAGCTCTGATGAAAATGATCATGTTACGACTTCTCACATCTATGTTGGGAGCTGAAAGGGTTTTCTAGAAGGAACTTTCACCAAAGAAGGCAGACAAGAAAGAACACTGTTGGGCTGTGATAATGGTGACTATTATGAGCACTCTTTCATGGAAAATTCTATTCAGTCCCTTCAATCTCATTACAACGAATTTGCTTAGCATCTTTATTAAACTGTTTCTTGAAGGAGATGGGTTATTAAATAGCAAATTTCTTTTAGACATTTCCCCTGAAATAGTATTAGTTATAACTAAATCTTACATCCTTTTTGACAGCTTACATGTTTTCTATTAGTAGTCTCAATTTTTAAGTCCAAATAGCCAATTTGAAAGGACTTACCTTCATATTTGATAAAAAAAAAGTTTGTTTTATTTTACTTTAAAAGTTGCTGTTGGATTCAAAAGTTGCTTCTAAGTCAACTAAGGTCTTTTATTAAAACAGATAAAATTATTTATTTTAACAACTAAATATGTGGAATATTTCAGGTAGTCAAAATAGCTAAAGTATATACTTAAATTGCAAATTTTAGGGCAACTAATAGTTACTGAGACATTGTGAACATATATGGAGAAAATCCAAAGCAAGGAGCTGGTTAATTCAGACACAAATATACTCAGCATCAATTGATTGAGAGCTTCAAGTTGAATTATTCAGTTATTCAATTGTTTACTTCACCTGGCCAACATTATGTAATAAATCAACTTAGGCCGCCTTAATAATTAATGTGTTTTTGTCAATGTACAGGCTAAGGGCATGGGATTTTGAGGTCAGAAAGATGGCGATTGAAGTGCCAATTTGGTAACCTCCTGGGTCAGTGAACTTGAGAAAACTGCTTAACCTCTCAAAATCTCAGTTTCATCATTCCTAAAGTGTAAATAACACTTACTTTGCTGGCTTGTAAGGATAAAATGAGATAACATATATAAAGAGCTTAACTGAGTATGTAAACATCAGATTATTTTTCCTTCTTTTAAGCAGTTCAGTTTCCAACCCATGATAATAAACATATCCGATGGTGATAAGCACTGTGGAAAAGACCAGAATGGAAATGCTAAATATCTATTACTGGAGGAAGAGATAGCTAAAATAAGAAAAGTAGCGAGGAGGACTATGGATAAGGGGGCTCCACTTCAGTCCCTGTGTGCAAACAGTGTCAAGACGAATAGGGAAAGATGTGACCATCATGACTAGGAGGACACAGCCTAAGGATATATGAGCAAGGAGAGAAGAGGAAGTCAGGAATGGGGAGATGGAGAAGCTGAGACTTGGAGTACTAATGGGGTGTAGGCACAGCCATTGGTGTCAGTGATGTTCAATCGTAAAGGCAGGTTCCATTTTCCCAGAAACTCACATTTCCCATTGATACCTGACATTGCAGTTTTGAGGGTGAGTTGAATTGTAGCTGCAGTTTCTTTTGATGATTAAAAAAATTACTTTTCAAATAAAACAGCCATATTATGAAAAGCTATAACCTAAACATAGAAAATCTGAGAGATTTGGAAAAAATAAGCTACCTATAATCCCATTAGCCTAATGCATTTAACATCAGCATTTCGGGTAATTTCCTTCACATCTTGCTTCATATGCATATTTAAAGATAACTGAAATCATGCTGTATGCAAGTGTGAATCTGTTCCTTTAAATATCACATTGTCTCATAGATGTTTTCCCTGTTGCTAATCAGCTTTTCATAATTACCCTTTAACAAGTGAATGATATACCATTAAGTAAATGAATGGTAATTTATTTAACTATCTATATTGTTAGATATTTAGAATCTTTCCAGCTTTTTCTATTATAAATTTTGTATCATATACATTTTCCTGCATATTTTCTTTCCCATAGTTTAGATTATCCTCTTAGAATTGATTTTCAGAATTTCTAAAACATAAGATGTTCCAGGACATCAACATTTTATGACTTCATATATACTGCCAAATAGCTTTTCAAAGGGATCATATCAACACACAGTCCCAAGAATGGTGTGTAAGAGTAACAAACCTCATTACACCCTTAAAGACATTGGGTTATCTCATTACTTTTTCAATAGCTGCTGTTTCCAGGCTGTGATAAGAGACAAGTGAATACATACAATGTCAGGTGGTGAAAATCATGATGGAAAAGGAAGTGTAGCAAGGAGAGGAGGACTTGGTGATTGTTGGTTTAGGTAGAATGAGCAGGAAAGGTATTTCTAAAAAAGTGGCATTCGAGGAAAAGCTGAAGGAAGTAATGGAGTAAGATACGAAAATTTTCTGGGGAAAGACCTTTCCGCAGAGAAGACGTGAAGGAAAATCTTAAAGCGGGTACATGTTGGGCCGTCTTGGAGGAACACTAAGAGGGCAGCTGGGGCCACTGTTCATTGAGAAGATGGGGGTGTGAAAGGAGACGAGCAAAGGAAAAGTGAGCAGGGGGACATATAAGGCTTTATGGGCCATTGTGGGGATTTTAATTTTTGATAAGATGAGAAGGCATTAAAGAGCTTTGGAAAAAGTAGACTGGAAGAACTGACTTATATCTCATAGGCTTAGCCTCTGTGTTCAGAATAGACCAAATATGCTCAAAACCCAACTTAGTGTCTTGCTCCACATACCTCCCATATTCTCGGCATCTTCATCCTTTGACTCATCAATGCTCAAAACCTCAGTCATCTTTTGCATCTCAAAACCAGATGTCACCAAGTCCTGTCAATTCTCTTCCAAATGTCGCCTGAAGCTGCCATCTCTCGGCGTTCCCATTGCTTGAACCTCCCACGGCAAGTTTCTAACTCATGTCCCAGCCTCCAAACTCTCTGCCCACCACTTGTACATCAGTGCTGTCAGAGCAATCGTCCAGCACCACTGGTCACTCACGGGTCTGTTCTTTCTCTTTGCTGTCCTCCCCACCTGCAACACAAGGTCCAAATTCTTCAGAATGGAATTCAAGCTCTACCACAGTCTGATTCTAATCTAGTGGTCAGACTTTATCTCCCGTTATTTAGAATTAACTGCGCTTTCCTGTCCAACAAGTTTCCTGAACCAGCTCTGCGCTTTCATACTGCACACCTTTGCTTACATTGTCTCCTCTACCCCACGTCTTCTGTTTAAGATGCCTTTCCCTTCCAGCCTCACCCAATAATCCTGAAAACCACTTCTAGGATCACTCCAACCTTGATTTCTTCATGAAATCATCCCCAATCTGGAGACTGGATGTTTATCTCCTGTGCTCCTGTAAGTCTTACTCCATTACTCAAACATTCTGTATTGTATTATCACTAACTTTATGAACATGATTTCTTCCCTACTAGGTGATAAGTACCTTGAGGATGCACATCCTGTTTATCTTTGTGCATCCTACAGCACTTATTACAATGCCTTGAACACAGTGGGTGTTTGATAAATGTTTTTGGAATTGAAATTCTCCAAGTCCTTTTTGCTAATTCATTGTTGAAACACAACTAAAACTGAAGTCATTTGATTCCCAGTTCATTATACCTTTCCCTATGCCGTTTCATATTTCTGATGTTTTCTTCTTATGGTTCTGTGTCATCTCATCTGATTTATATTTGAAACTGCTAAGGAATTCTAGGGAAGAATGACTAAATAAAAGACAAGTGCTGAATTTATTCCTCTGCAGCCATTTAAACCAAAGTGAACATAATTTAAGGGCACCAAAAATTTGACTCTGAATTAAAACAAAATAGAAATGAAAACACGTGGTGCATACCTAGATACTTTTAACCTTTTTAAAGTTTGGTTTTTGAGCTGCAGTGGGAGTTAAGTTGTCATGTTTCTTCGTTTGCTATAAATTTGTAGTCTGGGGAAGAAAAGAAAAACGTGTGTGACTTCACTTAATGGTTGTCAGCAACATTTCTAGTCCCTAAGAGTATGAGGGTTTAAACATTTAAATAGAACCCTAATGCAAAGCTTCATTCTTAATTATTCCAATCTTCCCCCTGCTTTCCCATTTTGGAAAATATCTTATGGAACTAGCATTCTACACTGTTTCTCCTTTGGTATTTTAAATTAAGTAAATAATTGCATTCATGGCACATGTACACAAATACATGTAAAATGAAAACCAAATTAAGTTATAGTATTTAAAATATAGTAGTAACTTACTGGTAATACACCCATATGAGAATTCCTTATAAATGATGAACCCTGAGAACTGAGGTAAAGGGAGACTTAGTGAGATAAAACATATTTCAGATAATGGTTTAAGGTAGTAGAGGAAAAAAGGAAATTGAACGACTGTTTAGCTTTGTCTTCTTCCTATTTGCACTTAGAAGAGGTCGGCATTCTATGAAGAATGTCCCATTGAGATTTTCACAAATTTATATAAAATGGGATGAAATTAAAGCCTTACATTTTACAAGAAAAAAGGATGAAACTGAAGCACTAATTCATTTTACTCTACTCAGTCTCACTCCAAGTGTTAAACAATGACTGACCTGTGAATCTGATATGAATTGTAATACAGGTTCATAGAAATGAAAGTAACCTCTGAAGCACTTTCATCTACCTTCTATCGTTGGCAAGTAAGCCTCAAACCATTACAGAGAAAGAATTTAAGAAACTTTTCCCATAGGCAGTTTTACCCAACTGCAACCTAAATTCTACCTTATAGAATGACACGGATGATTTTTCGTGTGCTTTACAATGTAGATGTGAAAACAGGTTTTTGCCATAGCTAATCATCATAACCATTTGTATCACAGAGGTTATATATCCAGACTATGGGGAGAGAGCGTGGAAGAATGGGTAAGAATTCAGACTTGAGACACAGATTTGTGCTTAAACCACAGCTGTATGATCATAGGCAATTTACTTAAACTCTCTAAGCCTCAATTTCCTCACCCATAATGTGGGGATGATAATACCATCCAGCTGATCAAATTACTGTGAAGAATCATCTAGAACAAGTGCTGTCCAATAGAAATATAATACAAGCCACAAATGTGAGTCACACACATAATTAAAAATTTCTAGTAGCCCCATGAAGAGTAAAAATAAACAGGTGAAATTAATTTTTACAATATGTTTTACTTAACATGTCTAAAATGTCATTTTAACATGTAAAAAACATTGGTGAGAAATTTCATGTTCTCTTTTTTGGTACTAAATCTTTGAAATAAGATCTGTATTTTAGACTTATGACTTATTTCAATTTCAACTAACCACACTTCAATCACCTAATAGCCACATATAGCTAAAGTTTTGGAGAACATAGATCTAGAGAATATCTATCAAGTATTTAGCATCATGCTAGGCATGTAGTACATAGTAAAAAGTTGGGGCTTCTATATTATCATAAATATTATTCTGAGATAACTTCTAAGAATCTTCTCAAGGGCCTCCCTGGTGGCATAAGAGATTAAGTTGCAGCACTACAAAAATACCTGCAGCCACTAGAGTACAGATTTGATCCCCGGCCAGGTTGGTGACCCACATTGTGCAGCAGACCTCTCCTGCCTTGCCCACTGCTCCCCTCAGCAGTGTATTTCAGTTGATCTGCCTCTTCTGCTCCCCACTCTGTCTCTGGTGAAACCTCTCAGCCTCCATACCTCTGGCCTATACCCCACTTCTTGTATGCATAAATATAAACTTTTAAAAAAATTAAAAAGAAGAATCTTCTCAAAGCCCTCATTTCTCCAGTCTGACTCTGTGTGGTACCATGAGGGGTACCTGGAGAAGCTGGTTATTCAGGCCTGAACCCTGCAGTTACTTAAAAGGAAACATTCTCATGGCCACTCCTCATTTATTGTAGGAGCCACAAAAAGTGAGATGTGTGTGGCAAATGTATCCAGTGAGTGCCAATGACCCTCAGGCACTAATACATTTAATCCCAGGAGTAGGTATCACCACTCTTCTGCCAACTTCCCTGGAGAGAGGACAGGACAGTGTTTACTAAAGCAATAGTTGGCACCTTTGTTTCCCCCCTGCTACCCAGAGGTAGCAGGAGGTACAGTGCAATACACAGTGCTCAAAAGCTTATTTACAAGTTAAAGAGAGTGTTATCTTATGGCCCAGTAATTCCAGTAGGTATATATCCAGAAGAATTGTAAAACATATGTTCTCACAAAATCTTGTACACACATATGAATGGGAGCATTATTCACAATAGCCAAGAAGTAGAAATAACCCAAATATTCATCAACTGATGAATGGGAAAACAAAATGTGACCTAGTCACACAATGAAATATTACTCAGTCATAAAGAAAGCATACTACAAGAATGGATGAACTTTGAAATCCTTAAGTAGAAGAAGACAGTCACAAAAGGCTACATATTGTATGATTCCGTTTATATGAAAAGTTCACAATAGGCATATCCATAATATGGAAAATAGACAAGTTTACTGTACTGGAAAAGCACAGTCAAATATACAAATACTGCTAGAGTACCAGAATAGAGAAGTACTTGTCAAACTTTAAAAACAGAAGAAATCACCTATGCCCAAAGTATATTTTTTTAAATACAAGAACTGGGGTATGGGTCAGAGGTGCAGAGGGTGAGAGGATCCACCAGAGACAGAGTGTGGTATAGAACAGGTAGATTGACTGAAACACACTGCCGAGGGGAGCAGCAGGCAAGACAGGAGAGGTCTGCAGTGCCATGTGGGTCAGCTCCCTGGCTAAGGACTGAATTTGTGCTATAGTGATTACAGAGAGCTTCACAGTGCTGTGACTTAACTCCTTGTGCCACCAGGGAGGCCCACCTCAAAATATTATTTGATAGGATATTATTTTTTTAATTAATTTTTATTGAGGTGTCACTGGTTTATAATTCTGTATATGATTTAAGGGACTAGGTTCACATCTCTTCAGATGGATGTTACCACACCACCCCTACTACCAAAGCACTCATAATCCTCTACCATAGACACCAAGGCTTCAAGACTTTCCCTTTTCATAGCTTAAAATGATTTTACATTTTTACAAAGGGGCACACACATGTATTCACATCCATCGACATAAATACATTTATAGACATCAGTATTTTCTGACAAAATGTGGCCCCTCTGTTCCCACAGTGCCATCTTGTCCTTGGGATGGCCCATCATATCTGGAGGGAAATGTTAGAACCCTTCTGAACCCCCCGTAGCTCCTACCCTTGAGTAAAAGTGGAATGAAGTCACAAAAAGGCACACACCCCTAGTCTTAAAGCATAGCCTGCAGGTTAGCAAGAAGTCTTAATAAGATTCTGAAACTGCAATATGAAACCTGTATCTATGGATAAAATGAGAGTTTTACATGGCAAAAGGCCAGTTTCAATGCACAGTAAACAGAAGTGTTTGCTGAGGGTTGTTTGCCCACTTCCACCTCCACGGCACGAACAAGTAGGTGGCCATCACGCACAGTGCAGGGGATTCTTTGAGTGGCACAGACTGTCTCCACTGCCAGCTGATAGTGCCTTCCTCATTCTCAGATAGGCCTTCTGAAACCTAATAAAGGGTCGAGGGCCCGTAGAAGAGCACTGGACTTCAAATGAACTGTTCTGTAAATTATCCAATCTGTTTTGGGGCAAAACTGCTCTAAGTTGTCTTTGGGGTTTCTCCTATCTCTCATTTCCATTATCTCCCTTTCCCATTTATCTCCCTTTCCTTCCCTGTGTTTTTTAATACCTCTGTTCATCTCCTGTCAGGATAACAGACTGATGAGTCACTAGTCCCTTGGATAATGTATTAACATTCTGTGGAATTTTACATTTGAAAAGAGGTCAGTAGGAAAGAAATGATAATAATGATGTTGTTAATGATATTAGTAATACTGGTGATGATCATAAAGCAGATGGAAGTAGTTATTATTTATTGCTGTATGCTAGGTATTATACTAAAAAATAAAAAATGGGTACTACTTATTAGATGCTTCAACAATCCAAAATGAGGTAGATATTACTACACTCATGTTATAGATGAGGAAGGAAAAGTCACATAGTTAGCAAGTGGTAAATAAGGAGTTTCAAATCACCTTATTTTGGGCCTCCCTGGTGGCACAATGGGTTAAGCAATACACTATGAAGCAGACCGCAGCCACTGCAGCATGAGTTTGATCCCTGCCTCTGGCCAGGGAGGGAACCCATATGGCGCAGCAGACCTCTCCTGCCTTGCCCGCTGCTGCCCTTGGCAGTGTGTTTCGGTCAGTCTGTCTGTTCTGCTCCCCGCTCTGTCTCTGGTGAATCCTCTCACCACCCTGGACTCTGGGAGGTATTATATGTATAAATAAATAAATCTTAAAAAAAAAAAAAAAACAAATCACTGTCTCTTAAAAACTGCTGCCCTGAGGAATTCCACTACATTATTCAAATGAACGGAGTTCCAGGGTGGAAGATCTGACCCTATAGGAAGAGGGCTGGGGAATGGGCAGACAGTCACAGCAACCCTAAGTAACAATGAAATTGAGTATGGAAACTTGGCATTTAAAATAATTCACTATTATCTAAGACTGCGTAGGGTCAAATCCTGATGCTGACACTCACCTGATTACCTAGGGCAAGTTACATAACCTCTCTGTGCTTGGGATTATTGTTAGAATTCAAAGATTTAGGAGCAATAAAGTGGTTGCAATAATGTGTGTGGGGAAGCGGGGAGGACACATTTGGATGCTATATATTTTGATTGCTGTAAATATGTACTAACTATTAGAGTAAATTATTTCCAGCTTCCAAAGAACAAAAGTGCTCTTTCTCCTGATTTTATAATGTCAATTTTGATCTTTTTTCAATCCTTATCTTTTTTAAATTGACGAGGTAGCCTAACAATAGACCTTCAAAGGAAGATACCTTAGAACCCATTTCCCTAACATAACAATTATTTTTATTTTTGCATATTTCCTTCAAGCTTTGCTCATCTGAGAAGTTATATGGAGAGGACCCTAGTATTGAATGATTTAGGTATTTATCTCCCTCTGTCACCCACTAGCTATAGGGCCTTGGGAAGTTATATAACTGCCCTTTGCTTTAGTTTCCATAAGTATGAAGGGAAAATGATCTTAAAAATTGCTCTCACTCTAACAGGCACTGATTTTTTTTTTTGATCTATAATCTACTATTTTTTGCCTCCATGATATTCATATAGAATTGTACAGATTAAGTACATATCAGTAATGTTTGCAAAGTGATCTAATTTTATACACTATGTTTGGGAAATAAACTTTTCATTAATGAGTTCTGCAAAGGTAAGGTTATGATTTTAAAAAATCGCAGGAATTTCAAAAGTAGCTACCGCATTACCAAAAAGCTATGAAAATATCCTGTTATATTCATGAGTTGTATGTTTGCAACTAAAGTCTTAACAATTCTAAGCATTAATTATAAGTAATATATATAGCTTGATAAGGTCATTCTAGTCTTTTTCATGTAGTTATTAATATATACTATAAATACAAAAAATGTTTCTTTGATGTAGTTTTTCCACGTAGTATTCTTAATTTTCCAAGTTACAAGAAAATTAGAGGGAAAAACAAAGGAAAAAGGAAACTGTCAGCAAAAACATGTCAACGTAAATGTCTAAAATGTCTGTAAATATTAATGGGGTGAAATAGTCACTCTTCTGTAAGGCTGCTTGGTGTGTGACCTGGTATAACCTTTCTAGAGGCGATTTGGCAATACTCTCAAGAGCTTAAATATGTCCCCATTCTCTGGCTGGGTAATTCCATGTATAAGAATTTGCGCTAAGGAAATAATAAGTGCACAAATACTTTGTTGCAGTATTATAAGTAACTGTAAAGAACTGCAAACAACCTACGTGACCAGAAATAGCAGAGTGGCTAAATAACTGACATCACAAATTAATTAAATGTATATGAATATATATTTATGATATACATCTATGAGTGTGTAGATATTTTTCCTGATTCAGACAGATCATAATTTAGATATCATGGGTGCTCATTGCAAACTTCCTTCATCACTATTTCTAGGTCTTTTCAGTGAACAAAGAAATATGAAATATGTCTATACATACACACTGTAAGTTTATATCACTAACTTCAAATTCAAATTCAGGGCTTTTGCTTACCCTCTTCTCTTTACATCTATATTTTTTGCCTGCCATGCTAAGATTCCTGATTCTCAAGACACCAAGCATAAAAGAATTAAAACATCCCATAATTAATACTTATCCTGTATTACCCAGAATAACAATAGTGACACTATTAAACCTATTAAAATTGTTTTTGTAGTTCTTTTTGTCTTCAGAGTATATCTTAGAAGGGATATGTAGTCAAATAGCTGTGTTTTAAAGTTATTTGAATTGGTTCTCTTTATACCGCCAACTGGATACACAATGAGGGTAATTTAAAAAATTAGAAAATGTGGGGCCTCTCTGGTGGCACAGAGGGCTGGGCGCCACACTGTGAAGCATCCTCAGCACGGAAGTGGAAGCGGAAGCGTGAGTTAGATCCCCAGCCACAGAGGAGACTCACATGGTGCAAGAGACCTCTCCTGCTTCACCTGCTGCTCCCCTCAGGAGTCTATTTCAGTCTTTCTGCCTGTTCTACTCCCCTCTCTGTCTCTGGTGAATCTCTCACCTCCCATGACTCTGGCCTGTACTCCAACTCTTGTATGCATAAATAAATAAATCTTAAAAAGAAAATTAGAAAATGTGTTTTAAAAAATTTATATTTTTATAATCAAGTAAAATATTTATGTGATTTCAAAGTTAAATAAAACAAGGTAAATACAAGGAGTCTAGTTTCTATCACACACACCATCTACTTCATCTCTTTCTCCTCTTATAGGTAACTGTTATTTTGTGATGTTTATCCTTCTATTGTTTGTTCTTTAGTATAGGCAAATATATCTTTACAAACATGTGTATACATGTATATATATATGAAAATACACACTGGCATCCATTCCTAGATAAATGATAGCTTCCTAGAGGACCTTGCTCTCGTACTTACAGTATATTCAAGAGATCAACTGACATCATATATCTAAAGATTCCTAGTTTGCTTTATAACAGAGCTGCATTGTGTGGCTGTACCATACATACTTTGTTCAACATGTCCTTCATCAAGGAACATTTGGGTTGTTTCTGGTCCTCCGCTATTATAGTCTTTGTTCTATAGTTTTGTATTATATTTGTGATTATATATGAGACATATTTGTGATTACATATGAGTCTTAAATATAAATAGATTTTTATTGTATGGAATTATACAAGATGAGCCTAGACCATCTTATTAAATAGCAGGGGACCTATCAGAGACTACAAAAGTTAAGTAAAAAAGAGGTCGGATGCTAATTTGGAGATACCACCACAGACCAAATAGGAATAATTCCAGCATTGATAAGAATGACAAATATGATGTGTTGTAACACATTAAGTATATTTCAATTAATGTGTTAAAATTATAATCAAAATACAAAAGAAAAATAACAAACACCTATTTAGCCAATATTGGCATGTGCCAGAAAATCATTTCAAGGAATTACTGTTTTATAGTCACTGATACAGCTGTTTTTCAGTCATTAATAAATTAATGAATCTATGTAACACCCTAGATTAATTACGGTAAAAAGCATCACTACCTACTGGCAAAAAGCATCACTACCTACGAAGCAGTCTTGCAAAAACAAAAAAGCAAAACCTAACTCAGATAAAGTTAATAGATAGTTGTGGGAAAATGCAGTGGATAATCCTTTACACTAAGCTATACCATGGGATGCAATAAGAACAGTCCAGGCCATGGCACATTCTACAGGAAAAACAACTCGGTGCCTTCCACAAATAAATTGTGAGGGAAAAAAAAAAGACTGGGGAACCCACGTATATTTAGAGAGATTTAACAGGCATAACCAATCTCAGTATGTAAACCTCATTTGCATCTTGCCTCCAACAAACAATAAAAATAAACCATAACATTTACAAAGCAATTGGAAATCTGAACACCGACTATTTCATATTCTTAAAGTATTGTTAATTAGTTTAGATGTGATAATTGGTTATGTTTAAAAAAAGCCCTTATCTTTTAAAGATCCATAATGAAATATTTATGAATGTGAGGATACAATTTAACATAAAATGAGTGGGAAAGCAGAAGAGGGTTCTGATGGGTTGGCAGTCACAGGTTGATAGCTGCATGGGGTTTATTAAGCTCTCCATCTATTTTTGTTTATGTTTCACATTTTCTGTAGTAAAACATTAATGTGTGTTTATATATAATGGGTATTATGGAGCGTGTATGTGTGAACACCCCTTGTAAAGAAATACAGTAAAATGTTGATGGTGATTATCATTGGATAACAGAATATGGGTGATTGGGTGAAATTTATTTTCTTGTTTTTCTATACTATATTTTATGTCTTTCTGTATAACCAGGGAAAAGTTATTTAAAAAGAAATCTTTTCATTATTTAGCAATGTATATTTTTAATTCAAGTAGAATTTACTTCCAACACAGTGAGTAAAATAATTTTGTACTTATTAAATATAATTAGGCAACACAAATTATTTAATATTTAATTAGGTTTCATTTTGAGTGGGTACAGATAATAGTTCATAGAAATAGAATTCTAAAATAAAGCTTGAGGTTTGGAAATTCTCTCATTTGTTGTAATATGATAATCTTAAATTTATAGCTTAGAAGTAAACAGTTAATTTTTTTCCTCCTTCTTACATAATACAAAAACAACTGGTCCAGTTTGGCACAAACTTTCTCCTCCAAAGTCACCTTTGTTCTGAAATTCAGTACCTCAGCTTTTAGTCATATAACTTGTAGATGAGAAGTGTTTCTTAACAAAATTTTCTTGTAATTTTATGGCAGTGTTACTGGCTACTTTGGGTGAGTCCTTTTTCATAGGTAACTGGGTGGGGGGGGGAGGTGCTTTGCTCCCCTACTTTCTAATATGCAGATAGAGCTAGCAGTTTAAATCACTCCTTTTGTATTGCTAAAATAAATGTAAGGCCATGACAGTAGATACAATTAAAGAAAAGGATAGCTAAAAGGGTATTTTTAGCATATTAATAGTAAGAGGTAGTGCAGGATTTGTCATTCTGTTATGAGAAAATGAGTCCTTTCAGATCAGAAAAAATTTTAAAACCAACTTATTAAAACAAGTATGTTTTGTAATTATATAGAGACATATAATAATAATATCATCATCTGAATGTTCTATAATCAGATAACTGTCCCTTCTTCATTTATTTTGGAATAAAGACATTTCATTTATCTAATTTTCCTTCTTTTACTCACATGTAATTTTCTCCCAAGGAAACTATAGTCAGCTTTTGTTATGACATATATTAATATATTATCATTAAAGTAACAATTTGTTCTGAATGTAGTCTTTAAAGCAAAGTCACTGGTAGATGATGTAGTTATTCATTTGGAAGTGAAATTTCCTGATTTCACAAATGGACAGAGACAGATATAGTCATTTTGCGTACAGTGATCTATTTAAAGTTCCATGGATTATTATATGTTTCATATAAATTCAATCTATACTTACAACAGGTTTTGTGCTAAGTAATTTCATACATAATCTCAATTACTACAATAACCCTGAGAGAAAGTTATTTTGGAGACAATCTAAATTGCTTGCTTGACATCACACAAGAATTTAGTTGATTAAGAATCTTGTGTTATCCCTTTTAAGTTACCAACAATGGTGAATGAGAGTGTGTGTGGTCATCTTTGGTGCCGGGCCCTGAGCCTTGTTCTAGGAAATATGTTGTTAGTTCAAAGGCTGATACTCATCTATCTTGCTATAAAAAACAGGGTTCTCTGCCTCCCCAACACTGGAAGAGTGCAGGAGGTGCCACATGTTTTGTTTCACAGCAAAGAAGGAGCCAGCAAAGTGGAGAATCTCTCATGAAGAAACTGACTCAGAAGCACCAAGAAGAGGGGAAGGCACTAGGCTGTTCTCAGCAGCAAAGAAGTTCTGACCTTTGCCTTTATCTTTTAACAAACCTAATACTGTTCAATCATCTTTAAGACTGGGGATACACAGTGCTTGTTTTTGGTGGCCAACAAGCTAAAGGTCAACCTGAGAGAGTTGATTCTTGACATATTTCCAACAAGGGCCACTTGTTTCATCCCAATGGACTCAAAGTTAACAATTAAAAACCTTAATTTTACTAAATTACATGTTTGAAATACGGAGAGTTCTAATTAGATGTACATCCAAAATGCCAGTAGAGCCTACTCTACTCACTCATAACTTCATGAAAAACTGTTTGTTTGGGATGTGGTTTTTAAAAACAATTTACCTTCAGACTCAGTTAAAGAATGGAATATATGAGAAAAGATTTTCCAACTTTCTTGACTCAGTGATGAAAAGGAAAAATATGTTTATAAAAATTTGGCTGCTTGGTAACACAAAAAAAAATTGATCTAAGAAACTTGAAATTTCACATTAAATGCTAAATCCAATTATAAATGTTAAACATGATTTTCCAAAGTATATGGTTATTCTAACTCTTCATAGTCCACAATCATTCTGATGGACTTCAGCTGGGAGTCAAATTATTAAGTATTCCTATAAGGTTGCTCTAAAGTTATCACCAGGAATATCTTACTTGTGGAGACATAAATACAGGTTACACAACACCTTGTAAGTGGACTTGAACTAAAGGATCTTAAAAATAAATAAGAACAACAAAAATAAAGCATGACTAACTCTCCTGCCACCATCAAAACAAATGTTTCCAAGGACTCAAAGCCAAGAAAATTGAAATCCATAAACATAAAGGCCAAGATAATCAGTTGAATCTACTAAGTTTCCATAAATGACAAAACAAAACAGGAAAAATCAAGCAAACCAAAACCCTACCTGCTTTGAAGGAAAGAATGCCAGAGAACAAAGAACAAATCCCGCCCCCCACCTACCACAGAAATCCCAGCTTGCATCCGATTTTTAAAATGACCAAATCTGAAAATTATGGGACATGGATGTCTTAAAAATGCAGAAGATTTGATTGCACAGGTCATACCCACTTTAGATGAAGTAGTAATTACTGAGGGAAAGATAATCTACTTCATTCATTTTAATAACCATTTCTTTTTCAGATTTGCCACAAAGCCAACCCCACTTAATTATTAAGGCACAATAATATCGGATTGAACTATTTCTCAATCTAAGAATTTTTATTATGGAGAGAAAGCATGAACAATTTAAGCAATTATGTGCTTCATTTCTCCTTTTCTGTATCTCCATTCTTGCTTATATATAAAGTATTGAAAATTTAACTTGTTTAATTCTGACTGCCTTATGTCTTGTTGTCTTCTTTTTACAAATTCTTAAACTAGATTTTAAGAGGCGGCAGGGTAAGCATTGATGTCTAGATCTTAAGGGAAACAAATCACAGTCCCTGGAAACCAGATTGCTGACCTGAAAAGCAACACGCCAAGTTCTGGCTACCTGGAAAAGTTCTACATACTGAAAACATGGGAATCTAAAACTTGTATCAGGATGCTGGTCAGTAGTTGTGTTAATACAAATTATAGATTTGACCATACCTCTCCCAAAACACTTCCATGGATGCCTGACCTACAAAGTCTTTCCTTGCATCCACATACACAGCATTTCTTTTCCATTGGATGCACTATCGCTAAGGAGAAAGGCCACTTAAAAAAATCTCAACTTGGAGTCAAAATGTAAGTGTGAATTCCGGGCCTCCCTGGTGGCGCAGTGGGTTAAGCAACGCACTATGAAGCAGACCGCAGCCACTTCGGCACCGCAGCCACTTCGGCAAGAGTTGGATCCCTGCTGCCGGCCTGGGAGGGGACCCACATGGGGTTGCAGACCTCTCCTGCTGTGCCCGCTGCTCCCCTCAGCAGTGTACTTCTGTTGATCTTCTGTTCTGCTCCCTGCTCTGTCTGTGGTGAATCCTCTCACTCCCCCACCCCCCACACACATCTCTGGCCTGTACCCCAGTGCTTGTATGCATAAATAAATAAATCTTTAAAAAAAGAAAATGTAAGTGTGAATTCCAACTCTTCAGGAGATCACTCAAAGACAATTTAGCACAGTGGTAAGTGCATGCCTATTGAAGCCAGAATGCATTGGTGCAAATCATTTTTCTTCCATTTTCTATCTATGTGACTCTGCAAGTTATTTAAATCCTGTGCCTCCGTTTTCTCACTGGTAAATGGTGATGATATCAATAATGATCTCATAGAAAAGTTGTGAGGATTAAATGTCTTAATGGAACCTAAAGCAGAGCCTCAGGTATCCTAAGCACTCAATAAATACCAGCAACTATTATTACTAACTGCATGACCTTGAGGAACTCACTTAACCTCCACAAGATTATTTCTTCCCCGTGAGGGATCACTTCCTCACATGGTCTTTATGAAGACCAAATAAACTTACCACCTATGTGGTGATCATTTTAAAAATGCAGTCAAGTATTAGACAACTCCTTCAACCAAGTGGAATTGGTTCCTTTCTGCTCCACACTTCTATAACACTTGAAACACATAGTTAATGCACACATACACCTGCTATTGTTCATGTCACATTGGATCATAAGACTTTGCTAACCTGTCTATCTCCCCCACTAATAGCGTATCTTCTGATTCACCTCTGTACCCTCAGCATGTTGGAAATACCTGACATGGGACAGGTATTCAATAAATATTTGTATAAATGAATATTGTCCAAACAACTGAGCAGGATTTCAAAAGGCCTATGACAAGAATGATGGATTATCACATTTTGCCAAATGTCCTCATAGACCACACAGAAAAGTGCTTATTTTTTCCTCAGGTGCAATATAGAGATTCTGTCATTTCAAATGCAACCAGTCTTGTGTGGTTGCATTTACCCATTCTTTTCATAATTATTGAGCACCCATGTGAGCCAGGTCTGATAGGGTTCTGTATATAGTTCCATAGGGAGTACCACAAATGGCAAACACTCAGGCTAATTTAGTTCCTGAATACTATATTGAAAGAACCTATTTACTATAGATAATTTACTAATAGCAATAAGAGGCTCCTTAGTTTGATTACTTCATTAAAGTGATAGAATCTCAGGGTGGAAAAGAATGGTCTTCTGCAGTCGTTGACTGCCTTCATCTTGTTGTCTAAAATTATTATTTTAGAATAATAATTAAGGTCAGACTTCTGACTGCCTGCGTTCAAATCTTTGTTTTGTACAAAGTGAAAGACCTTGGGCAAGTTACTTAATCTCTCAAAGTCTCACTTTTTTTTCATCTGTAATATGGAAGTGGTAGGACTGATGTGAATATTAAAAATAACTACTCACATTTATCACTTACTATGGCACCTGCAACATTGTAAGTACCCATGTGTGTTTACTGTTATGATTAATCCAGTCTCTCATCCCCACGTTTGAGCTTGCTTCATCATCAATGTATCCAGCAAATGGGGTGTGAGTACCCAGCTTCTGCTTGAATACCACCAGGATAAGGGAGCACACTACCTCTCGCATTGTCTACCTAATTGCTAGGCAAATCTAGTTGTTGATAAGTCCCAGTGGGTTTAAATAAAGATGTTTACATCTTCATTATGGGTCCTCAATCTGTCTTTTGGCATAACCCGGGAAGAAACCTAAACTCTCCTTTGCAAGATAGCCCATTTCACTGTGGAAGTAGCCACCGAAGCTAGTGGCCATCCTCTTGCTGGCACAGCCACACACAAGCTTAGATCTTCTCATCCTTGTTTATATGGCACTGGCTACCAGACCCCTTCTGATGCTTTTTACCTTTTTTGAATAATCTTTGTGTCATTGTCTCTCTTAAAGACTGCAGCAGATCAGAATTCACAAAGAACAAATGTGGCCTGATCACCAGTGACTACAAGAGAACGACTTCCCCGCTCGAACACTACATTTCTATTAATACAACAAAAGATTGATTTTTTTTAAAGTACCATCACACTGGGTTGACTCATCATCTACTCACAATCAATTGTAAGTTATCTCGCCCCCACCCTGTACTTATAAATTGAATTTTCAGATCTTTGAGTACTTTATATTTGTTCCCATTAAACTTTATATTGTTAGATATGATTCATTATTATATGTTGTCAGTATTTGGGGGAAGGGGAATCCTTATAGTATCTCCCAACTTATTTGTGAGCCTTCTGGCTCTGTGTGTCATCTGTAAATTTGTTCAGCATGCTCTCCTCTTAGTCATCAGTAAAAGGTTAAGGGAGATGGAGCCAGAGCTGCCAACAAGACCTCCATTAATTCTCTTAAGCTCTGAGTATGGATCAGTCTCTAATTTTTTTTTTAAAATAATACCATTCAATCAAATATTTATCTTGGGTATACCATATGCCAGGTACTGAGCATAGAGTGGTAAACAGAACAAAATCCATAACCTCATGAGGCTTACATTCTAGAAGAGATAGTCAACAAATAAGATCAATGGTGTCTAAGTTTCTTTATGATGAATTTACTCAGGTAGAGAGCTCTAGAAATTGACAGTGGAGAAGGATTGGGAAGTTGTCTCTAGACAGTATGGCTAAGGTAGAGCTGCTGGTAAAGTCTGATGGTACAGCTCATGTCTTACATTAGAGTGCATCTGGCCTAACTGGTGCCCAGAGAGGGAAGTCCTTCTGATTGCCCAAGTCTCATTTATCTCTATGTGGTGTCATGTTGGGGTACAAATGATAAAATCATGATAAGGAATTTAAATAGCCATAGAATAAAAATTTTGAAAGAATATAATTCCTGAGGAGATGTCCCAGCATTTCTTCATGTGTGTAGGATATTCAAATATTGTGAGAATGGCTAGACCAGCAGGGAAGCCATGTACATCTTGTCATAAAGATTCCAGAGAGGAGAATTTTAAAATTATTGTTTCTCAAGTTTAATATACTTTGTGAAAAATAATAGAAAGATAAATGGTAAAGTTAACACTTACCTTAATCTTATCCCCATGTTCTCAAGTGTGGAGTGGGATATGGATCCAATAGTTTATGGAAAGTCTGGATGAGCTTCCTGGATGAGCCCAAAACATAGCTCAGAGACTGGATATTGAACTCTGGAAAATAAGCCCATAAGGCACAGATTTGAAATCTACTTCTTTTAACTCCTCTGTTCATGATACTAATGTTGACAAAGTTTCCTAAATAGTTTTAGATACTTTCAAATCCCTTTGTGGTCAGAGGAACTTGATAAATCTTTTTTAGTAATTCCTCCTTGCATCCTCTGACTAGACATTTATTTTGTGTTCTCACAGTGATACTTTTAACTCTTCCATTTCTGCATTCAATCTTTGGGCATCTATATTGTACAAATATTTTGTTGGTGCCAGTAATGCAAAGGTCAATAGGGAAAATGTGGCCTCTGCTTACAGGGACCTTAAAGTAGGGCTTACAGTAGAGGATAAGATAGAAGCAGGAAAGCAGTTCTGATAGAGCAGTGTGTTATGAGGAAGAATGTACCAAGAGCTCAAGGAGGGTCACCTAACCCAGACTTTGGAGGGGAATTGGAAGTTAATGACTTCTCTATTGAGATTTAGGAGTGAAGCAATTAATCAAATAAGCAGGTGGGGCAAGTCTGTTTTAGAAGGAAGCCACAGTGTATATAAGTTTTAGAGGTGGTGGAAATAACAGCATCTGAGCACTGAAGAGTTCATCAGAGTTGAGGCAGAATGGTAAGAGGTAAACTGGAAAGGGAAGTGGAACTCAAGTAATCAGAAGCTTGTGTGCCATGTGATAGAAGAGGTAAAAAGCCGCTGAAAGTTAGGATTGCTTGCATGATGGTGTTTTGAAGAGGGACAAGTCATGATCACTGCTCACACTTTGGGCTTAAGAATGGAGTGGACAGCAATATCACTCACTAAGACAGCAAAAATACAAATGCCATAGGTGACATCTGAGGCAGGAGAGGATAGCGTTAGCCTTAGTAATGTTCAGTTTGTGATGCTTAGAGACACTTACAGAACAGCAGTGAGTGTTTGACTTGGAAGTCTGAGGATATAGATTTAGGAATCACCACACATGACAGGCGACACTAGAATCCACAGGAATGAAAGACACTCTGGCAGATTGTGTTGGGGAAGAGTAAAGAGACCCAGAGAGAGTCCAGAGGAACACCAAACTTGAAAGGATGAACAGAGAAATGGGTCCTCTAAAAGGAGTGAGAAATGCAGCTGGAAAGGTGTATGAGGTCCCTTGCAGAGGACAAGGGAACAGCAAGTTCAACTAGTAGGCTGTGGTTAGTAGAGGTAAATGATCCCAAGAGATCAAGAAAGAACAAGGTTGAGAAGCACCCATGGGATGAGCACCCAAGCCATATTTGACCAGTTGGGCGAGGGCAACCTAAGCGGAAGAAGAGGCCAGGTCACAGTAAGCCGAGGAATAAACAGAATCAATGAACAACTGTTCAGAAAGTTTGCTTTAAAGGTGGATGACATAATCCCTAGATTTCTTCACAAATGCAGGAAATAAGGCCACCGTGGGGGCTCCCTCACTACCTTTATATTAGCTCGGTTGACCATATGGCAATGCTCTCGGTAGGCGTGGCCTATGTGTTGGATATGGTTCAATAATCAGGGCTGGATGTTGTGAAAGTAATAGAGTAAAAAAATCTTTCATGTTCCCTACCTAGCTCTTCTGCACCCAACCCTTCTAGGCAGTAACGCCGACTCAGTGTTCCTGGATCCGAGGGATGTTCGGATGAATGTTCACCTCACTTCTCTGAGCAGCCTACCAGTGAAATGACCTTTTCAGGTAAATATCTAGCCAGGCACAACTGCTACTCTATCCTTGTTGCTTGCAGGTGCTGTAGCTCATGTACTGGGGACAGTCAGAGGGATGGGAGAGGAGTGTGGTGACCTTGGAGTCTGGAGCAGACAGCTGGCCCCACAGCTGGTCAGGCAGCTCTCCAGGCAGGGGGCCTTTCTGAGAACAAAACCCAGAAGTCAAAATAAATGGGTCAGGTGGAAAACAGATGACTACAACTGCAGACAATACTGAAGGTTGGGCCCAGGGTGAGAAGGTGAGCCAAGCCATAATGGGTCGACCTTAGAAGAGGCTTGGATGAGAGGGAGGAATGGGTGCCACCATGAGAAATGGACTAAATTTGTTATATGTAAGAGGCCACTGCATTTATGCTGAACAGGGGTGTGTGTCACACTAGCTCAAGTCCTCCCAGTTCACTTGCCTTCCTCTTACAAAGTAAAGTTTCTCACACATAACAATTCCCAACCCTCTCTTGTCACATTAACCTATAGAACAAGGAGATAGGAAATCTCTGACTTGGGAAGTGCTACTGGGGAGCACAGTGGCATCATCTGCTCTAACTAACCTGGAAAGGTTGCAGTCATGGCTTTCTGGAGCCTAAGAACTAGGAGTTGAAGGAAAGGCCCAAGATGACTCATTGAGGTCCCCAATCAATACCCAAGCTAACTAACTGCATGACTTGATTAGTTGAAACATTATTTCTTTTTTTTTTTTCTAGGCTTTCTTAAAGATTTAATTGTATTAATTTTTAGTTAATTCTTCCATTCCTTTTCTTTTTTTTTTCATTTTTTTATTAAAATATTTTAAAATTTACATATACTTGCCATTAATTGTAATCCCCATGTATTCCCCATCCCCATCTCACCAGT
>JAGFMF010011700.1:188696-212674 GCA_019455555.1 Galemys pyrenaicus | reverse complement strand
AGTTTTCTTTTTTTGTGTTGTCCTTGTTCGGTTTTGGTATTAGTGTGATGTTGGCTTCATAAAATGAGTTTGGTAGAACTCCTTCTTTTTTGATTTTTTTGGAATAGTCTGTGTAGGATAGGTACTAATTCAGTTTTGAATGTTTTGTAGAATTCGTTTGTAAAGCCATCTGGACCTGGACTTTTATTCTTGGGGAGGGCTTTGATGACCGTTTCAATTTCTCTACTTGTAATTGGGCTGTTTAAAAAGTCTATATCTTCTTTATCTAACTTTGGGTGATTGTAAAGTTGCAGAAATTTGTCCATTTCTTCTAGGTTGTTGAATTTGTTTGCATATAGCTTTTCGTTGAAACATTATTTCTAAATCGTAATCATTCCCAGATACCTGTCCTCTAATATGCATAGGGGAACTAAACCGAAAGGCTTAACTGTCTTCAGTTTGTGATTACAGCACAGAGGAGATAAAGAATAGTGCCAAACATCACAACTAACACAACATTTTGCCTTTGCACAGGCTAGCTAAGATGCACAAACTAAGTTTTCAACTGAAGAATTTTTTTTTTTCATTTCATTCCAGTCAATAATCATTTGCCAACTGGATACTGCTTAAAGCAGAGTTTTCATCTAATTCTCATTTAATGAGATTGAAATGGAAAAACTAAATAATAATACCTCATTTGTGTATATTGCCTTTCTTGCAAAAAGAAAATCCTAACTCATTTTATACTACCTAATTTACAGTTACAACACTTTTATAAAATGTAAATATTAGTAAGGGCTATTATCATTTTACAAATTATGCATGAAAGAAGCCAAGGCATGTGGGAATAGATGACTGCTTAATATAACTTCTATTTCAGGAGGGTAATGGATGGTTTGTTTTTCTTTTCTTTTTTTTCACAATGAAATCATGCCTTAAATAAAAAAATTTGTTAAGATGTACCTGCCCTTTAATTTTTTTAAAGATTTATTTATTTATGCATATAAGAGCTGGGGTACAGGCCAGAGTCGCTGGAGGTGAGAGGACTCACCAGGCAGAGTGGGGAGCAGAACAGGCAGACTGACTGAAACACACTGCTGAGGGGAGCAGTGGGTGAGGCAGGAGAGGTCTGCTGTGCCATCTGGGTCCCCTCCCTGGCCAGCGGCAGGAGTCGAACTCGTGCTGCAGTCTGCTTCATAGTGCGTTGCTTAACCCACTGCACCACCAGGGAGGCCCCTGCCCTTTAATCTTAAACTAAAAAAAAATTTTTTTGCTTGGAAGAAATAACAGAGCAATATTCTTGTGTTCTGTCAAATCTCTCTCCCCAATCTAGATCAAAATCTAGATTTTGATCAGCTCATACCACCCTGTTCTGCTTTGAATCTTTTCAGTTCTAACCATCTTATTCCACACATCTGAGAAGTGGAGTACAAGTATCACTCTCTTCCTCAGTGCACTTTTCTGTAATGAACTTGTTATTTCAGCTGGGTTTGGAAAGTACCATTACAGTCACAAATTCTACATGTAGGTAAAGCCATTGGCACTTTCTACTCTTATTAGCGTCCATTGGGGGGAGGGATAACATTTTTCTGATTTTTTTCAGGCATTCATTCATTCACTCATTGACACCCTGAAGCATTCCTGAACCCATCCAACAAACATTGACTGTGTGCCCAAAAAGCATGTGCACTCTTTCAGAAGCACAGAATATGAAGAAGACAAAATGACTGACTTAAAGAAAATCACAACTTGGGCCTCCCTGGTGGCGCAGTGGGTTAAGCAACGCACTATGAAGCAAACCACAGCCACTGCAGCATGAGTTCCATCCCTGCTGCCGGCCAGGGAGTGGACCCACATGGTGCAGCAGACCTCTCCTGCTGTGCCCGCTGCTCCCCTCAGCAGTGTACTTCTGTTGATCTGCCTGTTCTGCTCCCCGCTCTCTGTGGTGAATCCTCTCACCCGCCCCCCACACACCTCTGGCCTGTACCCCAGTACTTATATACATAAATAAATAAATCTTTAAAAAAAAAAAAAGAAAATCACAACTCAACGAAGAGCCAGAATGAACAACTATAGTTCAATATAGTAGGAGTGGAGATGGTGCAACGTTCATGAAAATGGAGGCTGATGTGTCTCTGAGAGGGTGAGAAAAGCCTTCTAGATAGAGAAGGTGACCCTCCATCTGATGGTGCTTGGACAAAGGGGGTCTGAGTGTTTCAGGGAGTGGGTACAGCATGGACAAAGACACAGTCAAGTAAGAGGACCCAATGTACTTGGGGAATTAGAGGAAACATGGCATGGCAGATGGGGTTCTTCAAAATCCTACCCCTGGTTCTATTTCACAACCCATTCTTGGATGCCACCATTAGGAATCCTCTAAAGGGAAATGTTCTATTGGTAGTGACAATTTTTTTTTTTTTTGCGTGTCCTCAGCCATGTAAGTAAAAACACATTCTATATGGATCCTGTACCAAAGTACCTTTTGAAAATCTGACTGAAGAATGTCACAGAGAGAACAGTACCAAAATCAAAGTTTGGGTCTGGTCTTCCCAAGATCTGTATCTCCATATTTCATTCCTGTTATAGACTTCAGGGGATGAGAGATAAGAGAACTCCTAACTGTTCATCAAATATAGGTTAGCATGTAGCTTGTCCCCATCTTATTTCTTGTAAAATTTTTACACAGAAATGCTTCCAAATACAGCATTTTCAAATCCACTGTGTCTGATAAGTCAGATTTTCCCATTTACTCCTTCCTAATCATTCAGACTTGAATGATTCTAAAAGAACGAGACTCAGCTTTATATTGAGTCTACTAACGTAGAACCAGTATATACTCTCACTATAAGAGACTCAGCTTCTTACAGCAAACCCACATGCTAGCAAGAGGTATTTAGAAATAGTCTCTGAAGATCCTATAACCAAATCCCTGAAGGGACAGCTCTTCCCCCAAAAGCTTTGCGAAATCTTGCATGAAGGTCTTTATGACCTGGGTCAGCAGTAGATAAAATGCAAACAGGACAGAATCTTCCCAACTCTAACTCTACCGCCTCAGTAACCCTATGGTGAAATCCCTCATCACGTAAGTAAAACTTTATACCACAAAAGAGCATCCTTGTTTCTATTTGGAGTTTTTCAGACTCTAAGGTTCCCAAATAACTCATGTGTCTTGGTTCCTGGTCAACTATAGAATCCTAAGACTTCATTTCTTCATTCATCCATTCTTCACCCATTCAACCAATATCAGCTTCCTTACTTCTGGTGATCTCTTGACATCAATCCAGTCAGCCTGTTGTTCCCATCATTCCACTAAAAACACACTTTTGGAAGTCACAGCGACCTCTGTGTTGCCAAATCCAGTAGTCAACCTTCTGTCTTCATCTTACTATCTTCTTGGTGCCAGTGCTGATCCCTTCTTGTTCAAACACCTTCTTAACTCGACTCTCATCACACCACCTGTTTGGTTCCTTCTCAATCTCTTCTGTTGTGTTCATCCTGGTTTCTAAATGCTAGGATCCCCTTTTTGAGCTTGTTCCTTTACGACTGACCATCCATTCCACTACTTTAAATACCATATTTCTCGCTTCTGAGTTTGAAGCTGGTTTCTTTTCCTAGAGGTGCCTGACATTTAGGGTGGGCACTGAAGGAGGAGATAAATTGGCCAAGGGAAGAAGAGCGGCATTTTCCTTAGGGAGACAGGGTGAGAAAAAGCACAAAGGTGTAAAAAGGCAAAATGTGTTCAGAGAGCAAAGGGAAGTCTGGGGTAGCCTGAAAATGACTGATAAGGTAGGTTGTAACTATCTTGAGAAGAACCTGGATTTACAGCTGAGGAATTTGACCTTTATACTCAAGACAATAAGTAACTATCAGAGTTTCTTAAATAAGGGAGAGATGTGATCATTCATATTAAATAAAAATAAAACTTTAGTGTTAGAATGAACACTGAGCTCAGCTAGAGGAGACTGGAGCTGGGAAAGCCAATTAGAAGGCTACTGTAATAGTCTGAGGAAGGGATTAAGGTCTGAGTCACCATAGCAGCAGTGGGATGAAAAGTAGTGACAAATCCAAGGGAGATTTAGAAGTAGCATTGAGAACACAGTTATTGATTAGATAGGGGTTGGGAGTAGGGGAGAGAGGTCAAGTTCCTGTGTAAAGACATTGACTAAGTTATATGGGAGTAGGAGAGAAATTGTGCAGGAGATGATGAGCATCACATTTTCGGGACATGTAGGATGTCCAGTTATGAATGAAAGACAGGTCTGCAGGTCAGGAGAGAGGTTTGCATAGAACGAGTAGGTTCAGAGGTCAGCGTCCTGTTATGGCTAAATCCTCAGAATGGATGGAGTATCCTGAGGAAGGCAAAGAGTGAAAACAGTGCTAAGAACAGATCTCTGAATAAAACTGCAGCCAGTGAGAGGAGAGGGAGCAAGGGAAGAAGACTGGTAAGGAGAGGCAGCATCAGAATGGGGTAGAGTGAGGTCTACAAGGAAAATCAACCTGAGACCTTCAAAGAGGAAATGATTAAGAGCTCTCTCAGAGTGACAAGATTAGGTGTGGTGATTAGAGCTGATGAGCACACAATCGCCAGTTACAAGTCAGACTAGAATGGTTACACTCAATTGAGTGAAGACTTCTCTTGGAAGTCTGGCTGTGAGGGAAGCAGGTAATGTCTGGGAAGATGCACTTGGATCAAGTACAGGGTTTTTTTTTTAATGGGATGGAAATATTGTGTACAACAGATGGCTATCCAGCTTCCACTCAAGCATCTCTCATGAGCTATCCCACAGACCACTTCATTGTGTTTTTGAGCAATTAGACATCAAATTCAGTTCGACATGTATTTGTTGAATGCCTGCTAAGTTGAAAGCACTGAACTTAGCATATTAGTGACTAAAAAGATATACAAGGCTTGGACTTTTCATTATTGACCAAAATCTGCCTCCTTCCCACCATAACTCTCTGTCCTGTGGAATCACACAGAATAAGTGAAATTTTAAAAAATTATTATTATTTATTTTAAGATTTATTTACTTATGCAACAAGAACTGGGGTACAGGCCAGAGGTGTGGGGGGTGAGAGGTTTCACCAGAGACAGAGCAGGGAGCAGAACAGGCAGACTGACTGAAACACACTGCTGAGGGGAGCAGCGGGCTAGGCAGGAGAGGTCTGCCTGTGCCATGTGGGTCTCCTCCCTGGCTGGTAGTAGAGATTGAACTCGTGCTGCAGTGGCTGTGGTTTGTTTCATAGTGCATTGCTTAACCCACTGCGCCACCAGGGAGGCCCTAAAATTATTTTTATCGTCACCCTTCCACTAAAGATGACTTTCAGCTACCTCCTGGTTTTCCTCACTTACTCAACATTTATGCAATAATCCCATCTTTATGTGTGCATTCATATATGCATGTATGTGCATATTTTGTTGCCAATTGGCTGCTTTGCTCTCGACATCCACAGACTAGTCTGTCCCTTTTAAAATGTGGTGCTCAGAATTAGTCACGATTGTCCTCATCTGGTATGAGCAGTGCACAAAACAGTAGAACATTCTCTCTCGCCTCCAGGAAGCTGTTCTTCTGTTAAAACCATCAGAGATTGGGTGAGTGTTCTGGTCATCAGATTTCTGACTCTGGTACTTCTCAATTCTGAGATCTTTGCCCCTGAAATGTCAATAATCAAGGTCTCCCAAATTTTATATCGGTACACTTGACTTTTTAAAGTCATTTGGAGAATTTTATATTTTTCCCCACTAAAGATTATATTTTTATATTAGGTTTTTCTTTGTCAGCTGTAAAAAGATCAAGGGTTCAGTAGTCAGACAGCTGTGAACCCAATGTGTTACATAGCTCCTTGCCCTTGAACTAGTTGTGATCTCTCACAGCCTAAACTTGCTTACAGTGGAAAATAAGGATAATCTTATTCACATTGAAAAGTGATTCTGAGGCTTAAAGGAGGGCATATTAAATTATGAGCTCAACAAAAAAATTTTTTTAACTTCCTTTTCTTCCAGCTTTGTATTCTTTGCAGAAGTTATAACTGAAGATTTATAAATCTTCCTTTTAATAAAAAATAACTTGAGGAGAATAGGGTTTAAAGAATACCTTCTAGTACACTAGTCAAACATATGAACAGAAAGTCAAACTTTCTGTGACTGAATTCCAGTTCCTCTACTCACTAGCAAGTTCATTAACTATCTTGGGTCTTAGTTTCCTCATCTGTAAAGTGGAGGTGATTCCAAAGCTTGTTTCTCTGGCTCCTGGGGAAGATCAATTGAAATGAGTGATGCAAAATACTTTCCCTGAAAGGTTTGCATATAGCAAGTGGTAAATATTAACATTTCCACTTAGAAATCTCCAGGTACAGTGTTCTCTTAATCTACACTTTTGGTTAAGACCATTTCATCTACTAATAAGAGTATAAATTTATTCTGTTCCATGTTCCCTTTTACTGTGTAGGAAAAGCCCATGAAATGCCAATGCCAGGAATGAAAAGTAACCCTTTAATCTTTCAGGGATAGAGTTACAAAAAAATAATATATTTACCAAAAATGATAATATTTTGTAAATATTTACAAAATACAAAAAATAATATTATGTATAGGTTGGAGGACATTTCTGACTTCAGGTTCTGTCACTTCCTATCGAATGGGATGATTAAATTCTCAGAAATCTGGGATGAGGATTACATGGTAAAAAGCATATGGGGGAACTGAGAGCACTTTGGATGGACTTGCACTCACTGGCTCCAGCTGACAGCGCTTTTATTTATCTGAGCAACTGAATTTATCAGTCTGGAATTCACCTTTTCCTTTTCTAAAAATCGGGGCATTTGTCTCATTCCAGTCATGTGGCACTTCTCCCATCCCTGTCAGTTATTCTTCACAGCATGTCAATGGCTGAGTCTGTGCATTCTTTTGTATCCTGGGATGTCATTTCTATGGATCACAAGATTTGAATCTCACTTACAAATGTGAAGTTCTCTCCTACTTATCATAAATCTTGGGCTCCCATTTCATCTTAAATATCTTTTTTAGAAATCCTGATTAAAAAAGCAGTAGACACTTAGTATGCTGGTTTTAGAATACGAAGCGATCACAGAGAAGGATAGCAATTGTAACTCTATTACCACAATTTTCCCACATTAACATTTTTCAGTGTAATTGAACTAGCGTTTTTTTGATCAAATACGTTTCAAAACAAATGACCAACATTTTCAGAAGTTATGACACCTTCCATAATCTGCTTTTTCTAGATGCAGTTTTCATCATAGGAATACATTGTAACTTATGTACTACTTCTCTTTGGACATTTAGATTATCTCCAAGTGTTTAGTATAAAGGATACTGTACTAAATATTCTAAATATTTTTCTACGTTAAATTTTGTGAATGGTTATTTTCTTAAAATCCTAAAAACAAAATTACTATTTTAGTGGTTTATATATATATATTGTTTTTTTGTACATGATGCCAAACTGCTATCTAGAATGCTCAAATCAGTTTATATGGGCACTTATATGAGGGTGATTGTTTCTCTGTATCTTTATCTATGCAATATAACAGAATATATTTCTTAGTAGCTTGGGAGCCATAGAGGCGTCTCCTTACTTTATTTTGTGTTTTTAATAACAAGTTTTACTTGTTAACTTACAGTTTTACTGCCTAGTTCATTTCCCCCCTTTTTTTTTCCATTTATGCCTTTTCAAGTTTGGAATCCGTTTTTCCTTATGAGTTTGTAAGAGCTCTTTATATATTAAGGGTACTATCCTTTGTTTATATTTATATATCTTACATATGTTATACATAAATATCCTTTGTGTGTATTTATAAAAGTCCTAGAATCTCATCTATCTTTTACTTTTGTTTATAATTTACAAAATGTAATAATTAGTCAAATCTCCAAATGCTTCTATTTTGTAAACTACAAACCTTTATGTTTTTGCTCCTGAAAGCCTTTATCACCCAAAAGTCAAGAAATGCTTACACTACTTTCATTTTTCAACACATACAACTTCTCTTGTCTGTGTTATTTTTCATATCTAACCCTTGAATTCATCTGAAATGTATGCTACTTGGTATTAGACATATTTTTTCCATCCTTCCGATTCAGAAAAATAGAAAACATAACTCAAGCTGACAAATGAAAAGTAGAATTTATTGGTTCTCATAAGTGAAAGTTCAAAGGCTTCAAGGTCATCTTTGGGTAGGTGGTTCACACATGTGGAGAGAACCTAATGGTTCCCTCTTTTATTGGGGAAGTTCCATTACCTTTCAACAGCCAAAGAGGTGAAAATGCCCTTCTCAATAACTCCTCCTTTCATGGCTCCAGGTTGGCTGTCAAGCACTCCCCGGGTTACATGCTTCTGCATTTACTTCCTTCACTTCCAGAAGGAAAGTGTCTTTGTCCTAGCATTCCTAGCAAAAACTCTGATATTCTCTTTGATTGGAATGACTTAGGTCACATCTGGAGCTAAGGAAATGAAACCCACTGTTTGGCTTACCCTGAACCACACACCCTACCTCCTAGAGATAAAGGTGAAGTCAGCTTTGGCAAAACTACATGGGTATCTGAAAGGACAGAGCAGCTGGGAAAGAGGAATATATGGGAGAAGACAACCAAGGTAAGGACTATATCTTTCAGTACTAAAATCGCTGTTTTAGTAGAAAATGACCAATCTTCTGCCATTTGGAAAATTATTTGTTTTCACCTAACTATTAACGTGGTGGAAATGAGATTTAAACTCATGAAAAGACATTGCCCCTTCATTAGGGACTAGGCTGTTTACATTCAAGCTGCATAGAAACCACTTACACATACCACAGTTTTTAAAGGTTTGGTGGTAAGTGATTGGAATGATTTCCTCCATAGCCAATTGATCTGAACCAACCGTTTCTCTGAATTCCTTCTTTAATATAGGTTCAAATGAGTGGGTAGAAATAGAACATATCTCCAACTCTCCTACTTTCCTCCTTCCCTCAAGTCTTACTTATATCACCTTGCAATGTCTTCTGTTTTGTGGACTCAGAACTGTAACTTGATCTAAGTATGTTCTTGGGGGAACTATTCATGGAGTCAACAGGAGCTGACTAAGTTGGATCCCAAAGCACTGGGCTCTAAGACAATCACAGCAGTGTTTCAGAAGAGGGGGGACAGGGCACTAACACACTCTAGTGCTCATCCAACCTCTTCCATGCCCTCCAGAGACAATGCACTTCTAAATGCAGCCTCCAATCTGCTTTTTGACACCTTCCTTTGGTGGCAGTACTGCCACTTTCAGGACATAACATGGACCCCTCCTCTGCTGAGTGCAACTGATACTGACAGAGCTCAACGAAAGGAATCCCTAGTCCCTCTATGCTATGACCAATGTATTGCATGATGCACCATCACTTAATTATAGCTTTTAGAGTCCTCCCTGCAAAACACTATCATCTTAAATATACTGATTTTATGAAATACTATAGTTGCATCATTCTGCTTTTCAGTTAAACAATGAACATTAGACAGCCTGTCCCATCCACTGCCCTATCCTTCTTTGTTATCCTCACTATAAACACACGCAAAGAACCAACAACTATTCATCGTCTTTAACACTTTCCCCAGACCTTAGTTGTGTTTGGACATTAGCTTCCTGGATTATTTGCCCAGGCCAGAACCCTTCTTTTGAATGAAGTCTTGTTATATACCCTGACTCCTACCTCTTTTGTATATGTCCTTTACAGAACCGGCTATTGCCACGCTTCTTCAACAGCCGCATCGATCTTTTTAAGATGCTCCCTTTTCTTCAGTGATTTTTTAAAAAAATTTTTTTTTAAAGATTTATTTATTCATGCATACAAGCACTGGGGCACAGACCAGAGGTATGGGGGGGGGGTGAGAGGATTCACCACAGAGAGCGGGGAGCAGAACAGGCAGATAACAGAAGTACACTGCTGAGGGGAGCAGCAGGCACAGCAGGAGAGGTCTGCCGCACCATGTGGGTCCCCCTCCCTGGCAGGCAGCAGGGATCGAACTCATGCTGCAGTGGCTGTGGTTTGCTTCATAGTGCGTTGCTTAACCCACTGCGCCACCAGGGGAGGCCTTCTTCAGTGATTTTATAAGAATTAAACTTCACATCATTTTAACTCCTCTTAAGCTTTCTTCCCTGGTTCCTGGCCAGACAGCATCTCACATGCATATTTTCCCTTAACTTGTTCAAGTAGTCTTTGTGTCAGGCTAGCAAGCGCAAAATCGCTTTCTGTGGCTATTACAAATTCAAGGATGCTGTGGTCGCTTATTTTAAGTTGTCTGTCACTTCCACTTCACCAACCCATTCTTCCTAGCTGGTTAGAATTAAGGATAGAATAGTACCTCTTCAATAAGCAATTAGCTTAAATTTAAGTCATGCCAACTTTATTCGATGCTCAATTTTCAGCAGAATGAGCTTGTCAGTAGATGTTGAAGTCCTCCATTACCCCTGTATCATGCCCTATTGCCAATAATTTTGTCATTTGTATTGGGAAAGCATTATTGATGTTGCCATAACAGGATCACAAGGCATGCTAGAACCAGTTGACAATACATGGCCAGTGGAGAGAACATGAGCCAAGACTAGGGTGGGGAGGAATATACCAAGGGCTGTGAATATAGACGCTGCCTTGGATGAGGGCAGTTGGGCTGCGCAAGACCTGATGTCTCATAGTAAGCTGGAAGCTATTACCACTTTTACTACTAAGCGGTCCATCAGGAAGGGTAAAGTACATGTGCACCATAATTGAAGATCGCAGCAGGGGTGTGGGCAGCAGAATACAACGCTCTGGGGAAGAAAGCAGGTCAGAGATATAAGCTAAACAAGATATTAGAGTCATAATAAAGGCCAGGTTCAAGAAAGGGTCCCAAATTTATAAGGAGACTGGAATGCAATGCAGAATGACCCAACTGAAGAAGTGGAGGTCAAGGTGAAAGCCCAGCACTGCACAAACATAGGAGTGGGAAGCATAACAGGAGAGATCTGCAGGGGTCTGAGGCATAGCTGACTTGGCTGGAAGGAAGCAAGATGCTGGGGCTGATCCTGATGTGACACTTTCTCCCCAGTCTGAACTGGTATTTAAGTAATGGGAGGTTGGAGAGCTGAACCTGTAGCTGGAGCTCCTTAGACAATCCAGCAGCTGGTTACTAGGGAAGACAAAGGCAGGACAACTCACCAGGTACCTTACTGTATACTTCTGTGACATGTCACTTCTGCTTTTATTTCCTCCCCAAATGTTCTCCATGAGGTGTCAACTTCAGACTTGGGGGTTGTAAGAATGTATGTGTAAGTTCTTGACTTACAAGGTTACTTTCCTTTGTCTTTGTGTGGTTTTTTTGTACACATTCTATACCTTCATGTTGGCATAATACACTGATTATTTACCACCACCAGGTTCCACACTAGCTGATTTATATATACTATCTTATTTAATGCCTACATCCTCCTTGACAGGCAGGTGTTATTTATCCACATTTTAAAAACATGAAGTTTATGTAATCAGCCCAAGGTCATACAGCTGGGACACAAAAGAACTCAAATTTCAACTTAACTACCATTGCTTCAAATGATGATATTTATACTGCGATACATTCAAATGAATCTCACTGATACCAGTTACTATATTTTTCATCAGTGGATGGATGGGTGGATGGATCTGTCTGTCTGTCTGTCTATCTATATCTATCTATCTATCTATCTATCTATCTATCTATCTATCTATCTATCTATCTATCTATCTATCTATGTACCTATCTATCTTCTACCCTCTTTCATTTCTAATTCTTACCACTCAGTACTATACTGTGTAAGAAGTAGAACATTATAAGAAATTACTGGAAGAATTAATGCAGTTTTGATATATCCTCTTGGTTTGGGCACTTATAAAATTAAGGAGTGAGAATTTTTCAGTGTGTTCTGTAAAGATATTACTTTCATGCACATTGATTCATTATGAGGAAGAGAAGGGGCAAAGTGTTAAATTAACACTGAACCAAGGAGACATACTTTATCCCAAATAAGTAAATTGTAGGCAAATGTATTACTATATTCAAATAAATTTGACAAGTTAAAATTAAAAGGTATACATGAAACATTATTTTCTTCAGAAGTCCACATCTGAAAATCTTTCTCATGACTTGAACCTCATGTTTGTATAAATAAGAAGTTGCCAAATTACTGTCCCTGGGCCAAATCCAGCCCACACCCTGTTTTTGTATGGCCTATGAGCTGAGAATTGTTTTCACATTTTCAAATAGCTGAAAAAGATCAAAAGAAGAATGATATTATGTGACATGTAATTTATATGAAACTCCAATTTCAGAATCCATAAAGTTTTATTGGAACATGGCCACACTCATTTGTTTTCTTCCTAACTACAATGGCAGAATTGAGTAGTTGGAACAGAGACTATGCCCATGAAGCTCTAAATATTCCTTTCTGGCCTTTTACAGAAAAAGTTTGCTACCTCTGGTCTAACTAAATAGTACAGGATGTTATACCATTTAAAATATTGCTTAAACGACATTTATTATTTTAGTTACTAATTCAAGGACCTTAGACCAAAAGGTCATGACATCTCTTTTGCTATGTAAAATATTTTCATTTTCTTAAGGGCAAAGTCAAAACCCTTTTTCCTTTGGTTTTCTCTATAGTGTCCCTTGATCACTGATGTACTTTTCTGCAGAAACAATAATAGAGAGGCTAATGGTTTCTCTAAGAGATGATAAGTCTCTTCCTGACAAAAGTCATCTTTCCCTTTGATGGGAAACTGGAGCTGAACATCCTTAGGGGTGCTTAAGTGTATTCCAGAACTGTAGTGGCACTGAAATGGATTCTCCAGACTCCATCAAGTGATTCAAGGCAGGATGATGGAGTCAGATTGATGAAGAAGAGCAAATTGCTCTTTTTGTCATCACCCAGGACCTAAATAAAGACAACAATCACTCAGAATGACCAGAAACAGGTGAATATTGCTTATCAAAATGGTTTTGGGTGGCATTTAACATCTCAACAGCACAGCATTGTGTTAGGTCTAGAGTAAAACTAAGGGAGCAGGTCCTTATTTTCCTTAAGATCAAGTTTGGCTGTGCTTAAGTTCCAGGGAATCTGTCTGTTATATTTGAGACCTGAAGATACATTTCATTCCATTCCATTCTCTCCTCCCCCCCACCATTCAGCATCCTCCATCTCTCTGTGTCTCTTGCCTATTTCACAAGTCTATTGATTGTTTATTATGTGTGAGGCAAGTCCCGAGGATATAAAAATAAATAACCTCAAGGAGCTTAGGGTTTAAGAGAGATACAAGTTGTAAGGATCTTCCTAGACCTATTGGGAGCATTTAACTGAGTTGATCCTCCTTAACAATTTCTACTCTTGGTTACTTTGGCCCCATAGTCTCCTGGTTTTGTTTTTCTGATTCTTGACTCACAGTCTCCACTGCCAGCTCTCTCTTTTTTTAAATCCAGTATCTGAACAATCCAACTTCAGCCCTGGACCTGCTGTACTTTTGGTTCTATTTATCCTCCTTAGGTAGATAGAATTTATTAATCCAGTTCTAGCAGCTCTTCTGAGCTTCAGGCCCATGTTACATGTTTGCAGTAAAGATCTCCATTTACACAGAACTTTTGATCTTCCCTGCCCTTTCTGTTTCTATTCTAGGAGTCTCCATCTTGGAAATTGACACCTGTGCTCATGCATTTGATCTTGGAAGTTTCTCTCCATAGCCCACCAATGCAATCATCAGGTTCTTTAAAATAACTATTGTCTCTGATCATTTGCTTCCTATGTATGCCACTACCCTTTGTCAGGGAAACTATCATCTCTCACAAGAATCGCTGATACTCCTTCCCAACTGGTTTCTCCACATCTGCTCTAGTGCTCTATTTTATTTTCTGGCAGGTAATGTTTTACACACACATGTACATGGCACAGCAGACCTCTTCTGCCTCTCCCGCTGCTGCCCTTGGCAGTGAGTTTCAGTCAGTCTGCCTGTTCTGCTCCCCACTCTGTCTGGTGAATCTTCTCAACTCCCTGGACTCTGGTCTGTACTCTAGCTCTTATATGCATAAATAAATCTTTAAAAAAAACCCACATTGCTAGAAAAACACAAACATTGTTCTTCATCTTACTTTTTTTTTTTCAGTTTTTTTTCTTTTTATTAAAATATTTTAAAATTTACATATACTTGCCATTAATTGTAATCCCCATGTATTCCCCATCACCATCTCACCAGTGCACCATCACCTCAGTCCCTCGTGTTCCCATCTTCCCTCAACTTCATCTTACTTTTTTAACTTCATAATGTATCATGAAGGTCTTTCCACATGAGTACACCTAGAACTACCTTAGCTTTTCACAGCTGTTACTTACTTGTATGACTGTACCATGACTTACTTAGCCTTAGCTCTACTCATGGGCCAGTAGGCTGTTTTCAGTCTAGCTAGTATGAATAATGCTTTGATGAAGATCTTAGAACAGTCATCCTTCAATATAAAAGTGAACCTATCTACTGGATAAATATTTTAAAGTAGAATTGCAAGGTCAAAGTCTTTATACAGTTAAAATTTTGATAAATATTGCCAGCTTGCCCTGCACAGAAATTGTAACAACTTTCACTCCTACTGAGAATGTAAAAAAGTCTTGCTTCCCAGTCTAGCAAACCAAGTATGCTATTAAACTTTTTGATTTGTGTCAACCTGATATGTTAAAAAAGTACCTCTCATTGCAGCTGTAATTTGCATATGTCTTGTTATGTGAAAGGGTGAACATTTTTATATACTTTAAAGATCATTTTGTATTTCTGTAACTTTATATTTGTCAGATCTTTTACCCAGCTTTCTAGGGTTGTTTGATGTTTTTCTTGTTGATTTGTAGTAATGCTTTGATTCTTCTTAGATAATCTATTTCCAGGGTCTTTCAGATATCCTAGTATTTTTTCAGTCACAATTTAGCTACTTTTTCCTAACAATAAGTGATCATCAAGTGCTAACTCCATTTTAGGGGAGCCCACATTAAAAGCTCACATATAGAGGTTATAAATTGATTTGTGGAAGTACTTACTTCCTGATAATATCTTGACAAGACAGCCTTATACCTGTAACTATACTATCTCATTTAATTTTACCAACAGTCATGTGAGACATGTATTGTTATTAAGCACAAAGGGAAACGCTGAGTATCTGAATATCCAGGGTACACAGCTAGTACCTCTTCTACTTCTGGAATCTTAAAAGCCTAGTTAGTGGCTCATCATCACTTCTACTCAACCACACCAATTTCTTATTCTTAATGCCTCTAATCTTTGATTGTCTATCGACCCTCTCTTTTTCTTCCTACAGAGATCAAATGAACATTTTTAAGTGCTTGCCTTCATGGAGTTTATGTTTTAGATGGAGTCTGAACAGTAAGCAACAAGACATAGTCATAAAGTTTTGCTATCATGAAAGAAATGCATAGGGTGATTGGGAAGGTGAACAGAGAGGGATATGTTAGGCAGAGTGGTCAAGAAGGGCCTCTTTGAAGAGGTAGCATTTAAACAGATATTAGAATGACCAAAGAGTATTCCAAGAAATGGAAGTATTCCAACAAATGGGGTAAGCCTTTTGAAACAAGAGCAAATCCAAAGCATTTGAGGAACAGAAAAAAAGTCAGTATGAAAGCAGGCAGGGGAGTGGTGGGATCCAATACTGAAGGTGGTCTGGGTTGCTGCCACATAGGGCTTTCTAGGCTGGCCAAAGAGTCTGGACTTTTCCCAAGTACAATCAGAAGACATGGGAGGATTCCAAGAAGCAAAGCAATATGATCTGATGTATATTTTTGATTTATGTCACTCTAGCTGTGCTGTAGAGAATAGAGGCGAATGAAAGTAGGAAAAGCAATTAGAAAGCTATTACAAGAACCCAGAAGATGGTGTGTATATTAGGGTGGTAGCAATGGAGACAGAAGATAGATTTTGGAAATTTTTTGGAGGTAGTGTTGACTTGAAATTCCTCATGGACTGGATGTGAAAGCTGAGGGAAGGGGAAGAGTCAGGAATGTTTACATGTGTTTTGGCTTCAAACCTGGGAGGATGATGATGGCATTTCATTTAAAAGAGAAGACTTGTCACTGTCATTTCCTTCTTTCCTTTCTTACAGGCTTAACTTCACATACCATAATTTTACTCCCTCCACAACATCTTTATTTTCCTTCCCTACTTGCCCTTTAGTCCTTCTTATCCAAAAGAATCTCCTCTACATTCATCCATTAGTCAATCCACTGCAATCTGGTTACTATCCCACATCCCAATAAATTCCTCCTTGCCAGCCATAACAATAACCTCCTTGTTGCTAAATCCAAGGACTTTTCATTTTTCTTGACCTTTCCTTAGCATTTAATTTTGTTGACATTTCCTCCCTTGGCTTCTGGGAAATGACTTGTTCCTAATCCTCCTACCTCTCTGCATATTCTTCCCCTATATCTCCATTTCCTCATGTTTTAAATGTTTCATCACCTGTTCAGATGTTTACAAAGGGTTCCTGAGTAGGCCCTCTTTTTCTCTCCTACTCTGTTCCTTTTCTTTAAGCTCTCATATACTTCCATGCTTATTCAGATGACACCAGCATAGATCTTTCTCCTGAGTCTAGACTCCTTGCTCAGTACATAATGGACAGCTTCATTATGGTGTCCTGAGGTCTTCAGGCTGAGTGTGTTTAAAAATAAATTACTTACCTTCTCTTCTTCACCGACATTTCCTCTTAAGTCTCTACCTTGGTGAATGGGACCACCATCCTCCATTTACCTAAGTCATTAATCTCCCTCTACTCCTTAATTCTGCAAATATAATCAGAAGATTCAGCTGGTTCTATGTCCTTAATATTTCTTAATTCCTTCTCTTGTCTCCATTTCCATTTTTGCTGCCTTATTTTAGATGTCCATCATTTCTTTCCTACAATGCTAACTCCTAACTTATAAACTTATAAATAACTAACAAATTCTCCAAACTGGAGTTATCTTTCCAAAATAAACATTTTCTCACTGTGTTCCTTAAAACTCACCAATGATGCTTCACTAGATTCAGGATAAGTTGAAACTTCTTAGGAAGACACAAAGACCTTACAACGTAAGACCTTGCTGGATATACCCTTCGAACTTCTGTCATGCATTCAAAAGATATTTACTTGCTTATTGACAAATGACTGGCTAATAAAACTGTGGCATATATACTCAATGGAATACTGCCTAGCTATTAAAAAAAAGATGAAATAGTGCCTTTGGGGGCAATATGGATGGATATTGAGGTGATTGTGCTATGTGAAGTCAGAGAGTGAAAGATAATTATAGCATGGTTTCTCTCATTTGTGGACTATAAATAACTGAAAAAAACAAACTGGCAAAACACAACAAAGGTAACTCTTAGATTCTGTGAAAATTACAGGGTTACCAGTCAGAGTGGGCAGGAGAGTAACAGGGGTAAGGTGATAGTGCATTGGCGTGGGAGTTTGGGTGCAGGGCAAGCGAAGCGTGTGCACATGTTAAGGTGTAATGCTGTGCTCCCTGTCTCATGTATTTTTGTAAATGAATGGCAAATCAATAGATTTTGATCGAAAAGGAATATATTTACCGAGATTCTACTGCTTGTTGGGAACTGTCCTTCATCCTCAACTCTCTGGACATAACTTTTTGTCTTCCAGGACTTTATACATAGTACTTTCTTTGCCTGGAATGAATTTCTTTTTAACCTCTCCACTTGCCTGGCTTGCTTCTCCTTATCCTTCAGAACTCACGTCTGAATTCATCCTCTCTACTTAGGAGCCCTCACTATGCCCAGTTAGGATAAATGCACCTTCAGTGAGTTCCTTTATTGATATCATCTCACTATGGTGTTTTCAACTTGGAACTCATCTGTCTCCTCATTATGGGATAAGGTACTTTGGAGCTGATTATCTTATTTATCTTTGTAGTCTCAGGGCCTAGCACTGTGCCTGACTCACAGCAGGAACTCAGTCATGAAAAATTGAAGTGAGAGAATTGGATTTCAAAGTCAGATCTCTTCTCCCTGGCTTAAACCTCACATTTCTTCATGCTACTTCTTAACAAATTCTGAATCTAAAATATTTGAAAACCTGTGCTAGGTTTATGTTTGCTTATCACTAAAGCTCCCTGTGGATTCAGCTGAGTTTTTCTTATGTAGTCCTTCCTCCTTATACCACCATTTGCTTATCAAAGTACTTGGATTAACTAAATTAAAATGATTGAAAGAACTTTCTATATACTTTCATAAACTTTTCACTTTTTATTTGGATGCTTCCAAATTCCACCAGGCAAGCAGAAAAAAGTACATTGGGAGTAACTTAGAGTTTATTGGCGCCTGGCAACTGACACCAAAAAATGATGCTTCAAGAGTCAATCATTTCCTCCATGGATCTAAGGATAGATATTAAAAGTTTCAGTGTTAAAATTTAACATTGCAAAATCTCTCTGAAATTGAAATTTTTATGTAGTGAGTTCAACATGATCACAGAAAGTTGTCAGTAGAAGGGATCATAGAGATTCTTCAATCCGGCATTTTGAATAAATTTCCAACAAGAAAACAGACACAAGAACTGTAAGGGCTCCCCCCAAGGTCACTCACTCTGTAGATGTTTCCCCATGTTCAGTCTCACTTTTCAAGGTACCCTTTTATTTTCCATCTAAATAAATTAGCAACATCAGACCCACCTATTTACATAGTATTTATATTGCCTTTGTGAATGTTTGTTACAAAGAGGAAGGAAATGAAAAATAAAATCATGCTGTTTTGTCCAGGGTCATAGGAGAATTGGTAAAAGAAACAATTAGTACAGAAAGGGATGGCTGCTATTCTGTAGTGCGGCCTTGTAATCACATTCTGTTCTCTGAGTGCCCCAATGCTAACCCAAGCGGAGGATCTGTCCTCCTGGGGCCTGGAGTCCATTCAATTCTATGCCTTATTTAGTTTTAATGATTTCCCCAGCTTCAATGTGTATTTTGTGTGTGTGTGCTTCATTTTAGAAATATCATCCTTAAATCTACTCTGTACTTGAGTTTGTTTTAAGTCTGATGCTGAGGAATGAAGAATCTAGGTAAAAGGATGATGGATTTTTCTAGGCTTTACCTTTCAAAAATAGTTCCTTAAGTGGCAACTGGCAGTCGATTCCTCAAAGGATGAGGTTTTCCATGGGAATTAGAATTTAATTGGGATAATTCATTTCCACGGAAAGCACAGATTTCTTTCCAAGAGGATCAGTTTGATAATATTTTACCAGCTAGTGCTACCAGACCAAATATAAACCAGTTCTGAGAAACAGGAAGTGAACCTGACTGGTCTAGTCTGCGTGTCCCTGGCAGTGACGCACATACAGAAATCGAATTAGGAAAACAAGATATGTGGGTGTGAGGCAATCGACAATAACCCAGGATGCTACAACACAAGCAAGAACGCCTTTCACCAAATGCCATTCATTTTAATAACACCCTGAGAAGTTTGATTTCCACAGAACATGCTAGTGATTAGAGAGCAGGATGAGCTATAGTTCCCTAGCAACAGCATGTGCTTTTGAGACAGTCATTGGCCTTTCAGTTAATCCCGCCAACCCCTTACTTCTAAATGTATGACAGACATTTAAAAAAAAAAAAAAAAAAGGATGCTTCACAAAGTGGTTTGAAATGAGCTCGAGCAAAATGGAAAATGAATAAAAATTAAAAATAAAAAGTTACCCTGAGAATTGCACTCAGTTAAAGGAATCACCCAGCCAGTCCCTATAGGCTCTCAGGTCTGCTTCTGAATCCCCTATGGGTAAAGGGCAATGGAGGTGAAATTGTTCAGCGTTTAAGGCAGTCCCCTTATCCAACATGAAGCAGTGCTGTATCCTCTCCGAGAAAGTGGGGTGAATAACAAGAGTCGCATTTTGGGTGGGGCAGAAGCTGACAGGGTAGGTGGGTGGGAAGGAATATAACAAAGTTTTCTTCTTTAAACAGCATAGATTACTCTGGTGAAAGGAGCTTGGGGAAGGAGGTTGGTGAGGGGAAGTTATTTTTCCTATCGATTGTTTAATTGCACCAGAAGCTGTGTGTCCAAGGCTACTGGCCAAAAGTGTTATTTTCGAAGCTAAAGTGAGATTGGGCAGATTTCCCATCCCTGCCCCTGGTGTTAAACAAGACAACCCAGACAGCACAGCCAGGCTATAGGAATATGGAATATGTTGACTTTTGCTAGTCAGCTGCACCCTACAGCGCCAGGACCTGTGCCTCATACACCCTGAATCATTGCCTCTCGCTCTACCCGGGTTGGGTATGAACAACTCCTCTGAGCAGCCTGGGTCAAATGCGGGGCATTATTCGCACGATAATTATTGCTGCGTTTGGCTGGTCCTCGTTATGCCAGGGTCCCTTTCAGCTGGACATTTGGGCTCCTTCAGTTTGGTCCGGGGACTCCGAGTTCTCCCTGCCTCCCCGCCTAACCCCCCTGCGCGCTCCCTTCCCAAGGCGACCACCTGCGCCACCCCACTTACCATCTGCCCCGCGGGGAGGGCCCCCCGAAGTAGCAGAGCCCTCCCTGCTCCCGGGCGGCTCTGGGGGAGCTCGGTGTTTGCCTCCAGCCCTTCGCTACCGGAGAGATCAGGTTCCTCCCCTCCTCCCCCTCCAGCTCCGGCCGCCGCCGCCGCCTCCTTGCATGACACAGCAGAACCGCAGCTGCTGCAGCAAGTCCCAACCATCCGCCCAGGAAGCGCCGCAACCCCGACTCTTGAAGGGGCGGAGGGGGCGAGGCGGGGGCCACAACCTAGGGGTATTTTTGCCCCCTTTTTGTACTACACACTCCTTTCCCCCAGCCCAGGGGCTCAAGAACAAAATCTAAAGCTAAAGCTGACCAGGCCGAGCCACTGAGGAATGCTGGGGTTTGGCGTCAGAAGGGATGGGACCAGAGGGAAGGGTGTGAAGGAGATCCATTAGGGGCAGGAGGTTGCAGGTAAAGAAGGGGAAGAAGAGGCCGAGAAGTCAAGGGCCAGACTGTGAAGGAGAATAAAGGAGGTCAAAGAGAGGTAAGGAGGAAGAGTTGTTGAGAAGGGAGACTGACCTGGGGGTAGGGGGTGAGGGGTGGGGGAGGAGGTACATGGGAGGAAGGACTAGGAAGGAGTATATATATGGGGAGGCCTGACTAAGTACCCAGGAAGAAAGGGGACTGAATGGGAGGGCAAAGGCAGAGAAGGGAAAAGGATGGAGGAATCCGGCATTCGACAGGCAGGTAAAAATTGGGGGACATATTGTGGATTTAGAAGGGAGATCATTCATCATGGCTGATGAGGTAAACTGATGAGGTGGAAAGAGAGATGGCTAAGGCAAACCAAAGGAAAGGGTGAGCCTCATCCCACTCTTTAGTTTCCTGCCAAGTTATTCATAATTCCGCCAATCCGTGCAGGGAATTTTCCTTATAAATGGAAAGGCATGAGCTAAAACATTGAAATAGCTATTTAACTGAGATTTACAGGATGAAATCTTCAGGGTCCACCAGAAACTTGGAGGCATAAGCTCATGAAGGGGTTGTAATTCAATCATAAGAGCACTCCAAACTGCCGTGGTCACTTCCACACATCACTGGACTTGGCTAAGTCTCTCAAAGTGTGTGTTAAACGCTTCAGTTAAATGGTAGGAACGATGACAAAATTATTGGTTCAAAATGTCTTTAAAACGCACACTTCTTTTTCTTGGTGTCTTTCAGGGCATATACTTATATAATTTTAGTAGCTAATATATCCGTTGCAATTCAAGGAAAAATGTTTCCCTGATTTTCTTTACCACCAAATACACACTACGCACTTTCCAGCAGACCAGCTGCTTCACACCATTTGAAAGAATGTGGTCAGAAAAGTAATGCAAAAACTGCCACTTTGGTTTTGTATCTTCCAGGTCATATCTTCGTACCTCACTTCCTGACACAAACAAGTTTTCACTGTTGTCAGCAACAAAGCCCTAATATAGCTGCGGAAGAGAAAAACTGCATTGCATTTTGCCTCCTGCGAGCCTCATCAACAGTTACCGGAGGAATGTAATTCCAGAGAGCTTTAAAGCTGGTGGTGATGGTAATTATGTATCAAATGCCTGATTCTATTTCTGTTATTATTGTTTTGTCTTTTCTTTTTTACCCCAGAGCTGGCGGAACTTGCAGAGGGACAAATCCGGTTTTTCTTTTTGACTTTGTAAAATTGAATCAGACCTGATAGAAAACTCTTTGCTCTTGGGGGGAAATAAAGTAGGAGCCACGAAATGTCATTTTAAATAGAGCGTGGGTTTTGTGACTGTAGGGAAGGATTTAAGGACGCTCCTTCTGCTGGGTTTCCTATGTAACGAGCAAAGGCTACACGCACGCACAGACGCCACAGCCCCCGGATGCTGTGGCTCCCTTATCTGGGCTTCTGCAGCGCCAGAAGCCCCTTCGGGATGCCGAGAGGGGCTCTCGGTGGGTGGTGATTCGAACGCTGCGGCCGCCGCCAGTTCAGCCGCTGCTGCTGTTGTTGCTGCTGCAGTCACGTGGGAGCCCCTTTAAGTTTCCATAGAGAGGCCTCTCCGGTGTCACATGATGGACATGATATAATGAAACAACATTGTGGAGAGGAAAGCATTAGGGGAGCCCACGGCTACAAAAACAAGTGAGTGAGAAGAGGTGGGAGGAAGAGAAACTACGCCACCTCCCCTGCAGCCCAGTCGCGAGCAGCAGCCGGAGAGGAGAAGTGGGCGACGCCGCCGGGGGGCAGGGAGACGGGGTTCTCAGCCCTGGCCGGGGGACCCCGCCGCCCACCACCCAGAGAACAACTTTTAGCTGGCAGCCTCAGCCGGCGCTGCACCTGTCTCCGGAGGCTCCATCGCTCCTCGCGACAATCCAAGGGAAATTCTAGAAGAATATGCTCTACAAATATACATGCGCATCATTTTCCCCCTTGCGTCTCGCTCTGGAGGAAGGAAAGAGAAAGGGATTTAAGCGGCAGCGTGTGAACAGCGCCAAGGTAAGTTCTGTAGATGGGGAAAGTCGGTCCAGCAGGACTTTGGGGTGGGAATTCTGTGCTCCGTGGAGACCTCCGGGGGTGAACCGGCCGTCCCCTTGCTGCCGGTGAGGCCGATGGGTCCGATGGTCCATCCGAAACGTTTCCACGGTGGACTCTTTCCTCTTCGGACTCGCCGGGGTCCCTGGCCTCTCGCAGGAGGGGGCCGCCGGTCCAGACCGGGATGTTGGGGAGCCGGGCAAGGGAAGGTAGAGGTGGTGGCGTTCACCGGGAATACCGAGGCGATTTCGCCATGTTTGTGTTGCTAAGAGCACTTTTTTTTTCCCCTTTGAGGTGGCTTGATGCCACATGGCTCCTCCGGAGCTGCTGCCGGGTTGAGAGTGTGTTTTTTTCAATGTCCGCATTCCAGCTAATGTTGCGCAGATAAAATTCAAACTTGAGGTAAACAGAAGAGGAGGAGGAGGAGGAGGAGGAGGAGGAGAAGAGGGAGGGAGGGGGGACTGTTTCCATTTCGAGATCCCACCTCTTCACTCCGCGGAGACCAACATCCCGAACCTAGAGAGCACTCGCTCAATTCTCCCACGTACCCCACCTTTGCTGCCGGTGAGAGATAAGGCGGGGGGGGGGGTTGCTGCTGCTTATAGAGGACGCAGCGTCAAAGGAAAAAGTCCCCTGGCAGAGGGGCCTTTGGCTGTCTCCCTCTTTTCTCGGGAGGGACGGAGGATGCCTTGGATTGCTCTGGAGACGGCGCTCCCGGGCGGGGCGAGGGGGTGCCGGTCCCCTTTCTCTCCCTTACTTTTGGATATCGGCCGGTCACGGTCCCACCCCACCCCTGGAGCAGGTTCCAGAAGGGCTGGGTGGGTCGCCAGGCTTCCAGAGGGCGAGTGGCGTAGCAGGTGTGGGGCCGGCATTTCTATTTTCTAAGTCCTGAATTTGTTGGGACGACGTAGTCGAAGAGCGAGCGCCTGGGCCGAGCTGCGTGTTTTTTTTTTTTTTTTTTTTTTTT
>JAGFMF010011700.1:173377-188406 GCA_019455555.1 Galemys pyrenaicus | reverse complement strand
GACAGCTGGTGGCTTCTCCCCCCCCCCCCCCCAAGGAAGAGGTGGGCTGGGTGGGCCGAGGAGGGGTGACGTCCCGCGGGTTGGGCGCAGGCTGGGGTGCCCGAGTGTGCGAGGGTCCGCAGCCCCGGTCGCCAGGGAGCGCGGCGGCAGGGAGGCGGCGGCCACGTGAGGGTGGTCTGCGGAAGCGCTGGAGGTGAAAGATGGGGGTGAAGTGCGTAGCAGAGTCGTGACGGGGCCGACGCGAGCGGCCGTGGGCGGGGGGGGATGGCGCGGGGGAACGGGGATTCGCTGGCGGGTCCGCCGCGCTGCGCGGGCCCGACCCCCGAGCCCGGGCTACGGTTTTATTCCCAGCGGCAGCCGGAGCCGGGCGCCTCCCACGCAGGGCGGGCGTCCCGGGCGCGGGTGGGTGCGCGCTCCAGGGCCCTCTCCCGGGAGACCGTTTCCGGGCGGGTCCACGGCCAGGAACGAGGGCTGTAAACAGGGTGGCGCCCTCTGCCCTCCCGCCCCCGGCCTGCCGGGGCGCGCGGCCGCCGGCGCCCGGGGCGGCGGAGGCGCGGCCGCGGCGCTGGGCAGTGGCGGCGGGGGCGCGCCCGCTCCCCGCCGCTCCCCGCCGCTCCCCGCCGCCCCCGCGCGTCCCCGCGGCCGCCCGGCCGGCCCGCCTCCTCTGTTTTTGTTTTGATGGAGCCCGCGTGCAGCTGGCGCGTGTCGAGTCACGTGCCGTGGGCGGGCGGGGGCTGGGGCGCGGGAGACCCGGGCGCCGTGACGCAGGCGTTCGGGGCCCGGCGCCCGCGCAGGGGCAGGAGGCTGCTGGGAGGGGGCGAGGGGGCGTGTGTCCCAGACCCAGTCGGGTGGCGCCGGCTGTCAAGTCCGTGGCAGGTGGGCTTCGTGTAGCTGGATCTTGGGTGCGGAGTAGGCGGGCGTGGGTGCAAATCCCCTAGCACTTTCGAGTGCGGCGTCACAGCATCGGGACGAGACTCGTCCGTGTGCTGGGGCCGGGTGGGGGGGGGGCGGGTAGGCGCCCTGCGCAGATTCGGGCAGGAAGCAACGCAACTTGCGGGTGTGAGTATCTCCGTGGGCACATAGAGACCTGTACGGGGTTCTTAGTCCTGGCTGCACGGCGTACCACTGGGCAGCTTTGGAAAGAACTCCGCTGCACCGCACAGTCCCAGACCTGGTGAACCTAAAATTCAAATATGGCGTGGACTTTTTTTTTTTAAACCTCCATCAGTATTTTTGGTGCGTAGTGAGGGGTGAGAACTAAGAGAGGTTAACCAGTTTGCTGGAATGATGGTGTAAACGCATCCATTTTAAAGCTGAAAAAGTAAAAATAGCTGAAGTGGCCGACAGATACTGATCTGTCATTGGGTGCCATCACGGGCTACCAGGCGTTGTGACTACGCAGACACGGATGAGCCTGATGAGACATTGTTTTCCTCATTTTACTGTTGGGGAAATGAGCTCCGGAGATTAAGAATTGATCAGCGATGAGCTCAAGCTACTAGTATCCAGGGAGGCCGACTCAGGAATCCGTCCTTTGAACCATTTAACGTGTCTTGTTGGAAATACCTTTTCCTAAGGGCCAAGCTTGTGTGACTAGGACTAGATGTCTACGTCACAGGCAGGTGGTGTATATGCGTTTGTGCATGTTATCTGGAAAGTTTTGCTTGTATGAGAGGGGGGTAATCACTTGGTGAATTTGTTACGACCTATAGACCACTGAACATTTTCAATAAGTTTTTTGTGGAGAGGGGGGGTCCCAGTAACTTGAACAGATTCCGGGGACCGTTTTTGCTCTGAGAATTGAACATAGTATCCGGTGAAGAAGACGATGCAGATTATTTTCCAAGGGTTTGTAGGAGCAGCGACAGAAATCCTTTAAATTGCTGGACAGGGTGCAGTTTTGGTGGTCATGGGCGTGTGTGTGTGTGGGGGGGGGGCAGGGTGGGGATGAAGCCAGAAATGCAAGATAGTAAAGGGAGTTACAGTTCTACCTGAAAAGTTTTGGAGAGGAAAAAGAAAACATAGTCTCTCTGGGGTACAGAGGCTTTCTTTTACAGCTTTCCTCTTCCTTTATTTCACTTGTCTACTGTTCAGGTAAACCCCGGGAATATTTAGAATTGGGGGTGATCCATTTGTTTTGAAACTGTGTATAGTGAAACATTCTCTTAGACTGTTTTCATATAAAACAGGGAACAGGTTTCCCCCTGAAAACAGGATCCCGATTACAGTATTTCTGTGACCAATAAATATTAAATGATACAGTGTCACAGATTTCTTTGCAGTCCTACTATTGATTGCTATATGTTGAATGTTGAAAGGAGACGTACTGTTTGCCACGTTGCAGGAATTTAGTTTTCACCTTACTTGCAGTTTTGATGAGCAGGGTTTATGGACCCACTCATGCAAGCCTGACTAACCCTGTCTGTGGTCTGGCACCCCCCCCCCCATAACTTTTAGCCCCCTCCCCCCATTTGCTTCTTCATCCCTGTTGATCACCAGAGACCTTTCTTCTAGCATTGCCAAACCAGGCGCTGTCCCTTTGCAACGCTCTGCCTAGGTTGCTTCTGCTTCTTGGGCACCTCCTTTAGGAAATTTCCCTTGAATATCCTCCTTTTGTCATCTTGTACTTACCTGTCTCACTGACAATTATTGCAGTGTATCATACTGTGTTTGTTTACGTGTTAGATACCCTTGCTAAACCCAGCTTATCAAAAGTGGGAGTGGTGATTTGTGTGTGTGTCACTGCCACACAGTAGGTTTGAGTTCATTGCCTTGGTCCGAATTGAGTTTGAGCTACATTGTTTGTGCTTGTGTTGCCTGTATTACCATCTTCATCCTGAACTGTTCTCAACTGCAGGGTAAAAGCATTTTCTCCCAGTGCAGAAAACAGACTGTTTGCAACACATCCCTGTAAAAGAAACAGGGAGGAAGGGGCCAAATGTGGTCAGTTTTACCTGTTTTTCAACTTCATAATTCTCTAGTTGCGCAGCATGTATTTTCTGGGTTACTAATATGCGCTGTTAGAGATGCTCAACATGGTCGCTTTTCAGCTTACTTGGGAAGGAAGAAATGGCATTATGTAACTGATGGACATAATTTTATGCATTATAGCTGAGCACCGGTGCTTCATGTTTTGTTTGGTACGTGTGATTTTCAGTATTACAGTGGTACTTGGGGAGCAGCACTGTCTTGTGAAGCTTTTGGAGATAAAGAACTATAATGATATATTTATCATGATTTACAAGCGATAGCCTCTTGCCACTTGAGGCTTTTGAGCACTTCAGGTGTGGCCAGCCTGACATTGGAACTGAATTTCTAATTGATTTAAATGGAAATAGGCCCAAGCACTGGAGGATTTGCTTATGTTTAAGTCTAGTGATTGACAGTTAAACATTTGAGCTAAGGTATTCTGCTTTGAAAAGAAAAATCTTTATTCATGTCCTAGGGCTTAACACCATGCTTCCTGTTCATAGGTTATGAAGTGTTCACTGGGTGATGGTCTTCCTATGTGAGGCTTCCTGTCAGCAAGTATTTGTTCTGTGAACTTTTCATTTTCTTCACGTAGTCTCTTTTTCAGGCACACAGTCAAGCGATTATGAATAATTACAAGTCAAATGGGTTTGACCCCTTGGCATATATACTAAACAGATGTCCCATAAACTTAATCAAACCTAAGATGGAGAACAGGCACTGTATTTTTCCTGCAGGCCATTGTATCTCCAGTGCTTAGTACAGTGCCTCACATATAGTGAATACTCATAAGGGCTGAATGGATGAATGTTCAGGTTATTTAATGTCTCTAATTTGCTTTAGAGAGGCAGATGAGCAGGGCCAAGTACCAGTAACTACAAAATTTTCAGCTCTTCTAAGGGTGCAGTCCTTCCAGGGGCTTCATTGTTTGGTCAGGGACTTTGATTTCTTTCCTTAAGAAATGTAGCAGGTGTTGTTCTTCTATTATGACAGACTGAAAAAGTGACAAGATTGGGTGCTTGTGTCCTGTGGAGTTGGAAGTATAGAGAACATTGAAGCAGTTGTTTATTGTCTTATATACTCGTTCAGGATTCTTCAGGAAAATGAAACCATGTACTGAACTACGTTAGAAGATTTCAGCTTGTCAAATCACAGGTAATTGAACACATTAATGGGGTCAGAAAAGAGGACAGAAAATACCTCCAGTGTGGCATGACTTGGAGAAAACAGCTTCAATATGAGTAACAGGAATGGGAACATTTATTTCTTAGACCTCTAAATCTCAGCTTGTGGTAATCCTAACACCCCAGTTATAAACTTCTCAGAGGATATTAAAACTGTAAATAGAAACAGATGTTTCATTGTGGGGATAACCACTACTGGACTTTGAAATATTTACATAAAAAGGTATAGGATATGTCAAACATCTGTTAAAATGAGAGCTCTTGGCAATAAACTGTAGCTCTTATTTCTTGTGCTGGAGGCTCCATTGGCAGGTTGATGGTCTGCCGTAACTTGTGGTCTAGTCCTTGTGGAAGAAGATGCATAACCTGTCAGCCTTACCTTCTTCCTGGTGGTCTGATGTATGGCTGTTTTTGATGTGGCTGGGCGGTCGGCCTGCCCTTGTTCCTCGGACACAGGCTGGCTTCCTATCCTGCTGCTGCTGCGTTTTGCAACCGAAGACCTATCTTATGCTGCAGCAAGATATAATTAAAAACATAAATTTGTTGCTCAAAAAAGGCCAGAGGATACATTCCAAGATAAAATGTGAAGAGTTTTTTTTTGAAACTTTTAAAAACCATTTCCGGTCTCTTAAGTTCTTTGTGATGAAGTTTCAGACGCCTTTTGCGTGGCCCTCGGTGGGGCAAAAATAGTTTATATCGACTACCAAACATAAATTCTGGCAGTTGCCCCCCCCAGACCAAACCCAAACAACTGCAACAAGACAAAACTCTGTCATGCTATCAACAACAAAAGTTACCGCAACAACCAGACAAAAAAAAACCCTGTGAGATTTGAGTTGTTGCTCTTATGAAAAGTTCCGTACCATGAGTTATTTCGGTATTAAGTATAAATTACATTAGAACAAAAAATTCTCTCTCTCCGTTGAACTGTTTAGCAGTGATACAAGAATCAGTAATGCCGTAGGTCAAAATGTTTTTGCCTACAAGATCCTATGGGGCAACTTGGGTTCATGTGTATAGTTAAAGAATATTTAAAGGTTTGTTGAGAACTGTCTCTAGTGACCTTGTCACTAACCTGGTGAAAGAATTGAAGGATGTTTCTGACCTCATTTCTTTCTCCTCGGGGAGGGGTTGGATTAGATTTGAATGTGCCTCAGAAGCACTGAGGGCTTTTTAAATGCCAGGTTGCTGGACCCCACCCTTGAGTTTCTGCCTCTGTATGTGGATTGCTCACTGTGTAATCTGAATTTCCTGCAAGTTTCCAGGGGATGCTGTTGTTGCTTGTCAGAGGACCACATTGTGAGAACAGTTAGGTTGGATGTAAGGTTCTATGATTCTGTGCCTATTTGTCCCCTTCCAAGTTGCAGCAGGATTTTTTTTAAGCTACTCGTTATTTAAAGATTGCTGTGTGGCAAACTGAGTTTTACAAGTTTAAAATGAATTAAAGTACTTTCACCTTGAGAATTTCTCGAGAATTCCATATATTTAGCAAGAAACCTTGGGTCTCTTACAACTCAGTTTGCGTATTAACTAGAGAAGTCATCTCCATTTAAAATACGCTGAAACGTTTCTGACTTTTATTAAATGACAGCTCTCTGCTACTCCTTATAAACCAAAATATGTATCAGATCTTAACCAAATGCCTTTTCATATATAGCTACGGAGTGCAGCTGAGCATGTGACGTAATTATGGGCTCACTCACTAAAATGGTTCTCATGAGAAGCTTATCGTCTTAGTTAAGGCTCCCTGTGTGGTCTCCATTGTAGGCTTGGGTAGCGGTAACTTCATCGGTGCCGGAAGTATGTGCCTCACAGAGGTGTCAGGAATGAGACAGAAGATCCGTGATGGGGTTGAAGAGTGAGTCAGGACACAGCTATTCCCTAATGTGAAGACTTTGGAGGAACAGTAAGGGCTTTGTAGTTTTTAAATGAAGTGGTTCTGGGCTGGGATCTGGTAGGAAGGTGGTGGAGATGTTGTGAAAGAGATGTCATGTGACCCAGTGGTGGTAATATTTGGGGAGGGGAGGGCAGTGTTGGTGGAGATGCCTAGGCATTCTGACAGATGGTGCTCTGGAAGCTTTCCAGATTAAACTAGACTCCCAGGTGCCAGGAGTCAGATGGACTCAAGGTTTGAGGTGAGTTGAAATGAAGTGTGATGAGATGTTTAAATGAGTGAATTAATGAAGAAAGAAGACTAGGACTTGGGGAAAATAACCTTATTTGAGCACAATTATATGGCTACAAAAATAAAATAGAATATGGTGAGAGTAAGGAATGGGAGGATAAAAATGAAAGGTTTTAAGTTTTTCAAGGTGACAAGTTCTTTATGTGTGTATGTCAAGACTAGTTAATAGCACAGGCTTCTGTGTTAGAAAATAATGAGTTTTCATTTTCATTTTCCAGTAACTACTGCAAACTATCCCCAGATGCTATTTATTATTTGACTTCCATCAAATGCCTTTCCAGAGTTAGGCCCAGAATTCATGCAGTGCTTGCTGCCTTTTTTTTTTTTTTTTTTAAAGCTTGCTTTATGATCGTTAACTAGTGTAAATCAAATCCCTGGGAGGCACACGTGCTACTTATTACTAGGTGTGTTTTATAGATAACCCAAATCATGCGGGTAACCCAGGCCACAAAGCTGGGCTGACTTGTACCATCAACTCACGTGTCAGTTTATCTTTTTTCTATTTTCTAATTGCTTTTATAAACTGTTTGAACTTTATATCTTTGAGTTGATTTAGCTACATATAATAGCTTGTAGGCTCTTTCACGGATCCAGCTGTGGATTCTGATCTGCTCATTTCTTTGAAAAGAATGACGTGTGATCTCCTGGTGGGCTCAGCGGTCATTTCTTGACTCAAGTATCTGTCATCATCTTCGTAACTAAACCTGAGAAACTGCTTTGAATTCTTTAGACTTGACAGTTTGAGGCCAGACTTGGCAGCCTCTGTGACTAAGTTCTGGGGATGAGACCAATGGGGCTGTTTTGGGGGTGGGATTCCTACCCCCAGTCTTTTTTGGACCCCCCCCCCCCCCCCGCCGTGACCTCCCCAATTCCTCTGGATCTTTAACAAGCTTGTTGGACTTGAGAGATTGATTAGTTAAGACACTTAATGTTTTCATTCTATTCAGCCAGCCACACTGGCCTTCCCACCTTTCTTCCAACTTCTGACACTTCTTTTTCCCTCAGCCAGGCTTCTGAGCTTCTCATCTGACTCTGAATGGCCAGAGCTCCCTGTGGTTTTGCTTTTTTGGTCCTACCTCCACATTTTCCTCCACTTCCTTTTCCAGTCAGGAGTTATCTGTCTGTGCTGTGGTTCATCTTCAGTTTGGTGGGAAGAAGGCTGAGGTCAATCCTGTTAATAGCTGCATATAGTAACGTTCAGTGGCTGCCTACTCTGGAGACAATGCTAGGTGCTTTACATTTTTTCCCACTGGATTCCAGTTTCCACTAGCGACAGAATCTTGGGACAGTGTCTGTGTCTGTGCCTTCGACTGCTCATCTGTGAAATGAAGGTTTGATGGAGTAAGGGCTTCTGGTCCTAACTTGCTGGGGTTTATTGCATGTGTTCACACCAAGGTATGATTGTAAACCCTCAGGGGGGTACTTCAGCTTTTTGAGAGCCACCTGTTAATCAGAACTGGTCTCTGTGAAGGGGTGTTGCTTTGATCCCCAGGATCAGGAGACCCAGGACTCCTTAAATTAGATTGTCAGCTGGGTGTCAGGCCCTGTTTCTTCTATGAGAGTTAGGAATGGGTCTCAAGTTTGCGCTTTCCTATGTTTGTTCTGTCTACTGCAAGTGGGCGACAGTGAACCTGAACATCCACTTTGGAAAGATTGTTGACTCTGATTTGAAGGTTGTGCTGTAACTCATTAAAAAGTGCTGCGTCAGATCTTCCATGAAATCGTACATAGTGCCTGTTCTGCCCTTGAGTGCTCATTTCCTATTTCTAGGGGGATTTTTGTTAGTATTGTATCTCGTCTTAGTGTCCACAACTACGTCAAGCCAGTTATCTATTCATTGTCAAGGCCGCTGGCAGTTGTTTCACTTTCTGCTTTTACATTGATGTAGCCTGCATCGTTGCACATACTGTCCATTTTAAAAGAAATCTACAATTATCTTTTTTCCTTTCTTTTTTTTAACGTTTCCAGAGAGATTTATCATTGCCATACTAGGAACGCTTACTTAATCAGCTTTGTCCTTAGAGTTACACATCTTCTTTCAGCTTTCCTATTTTCTAGAGTGAATATTTTTTAGTAGAGTTGAATACCTACTTTTTTGTAGGCTTTATCTGAAAAGAATTTGTGACAGCTCTTCGGTTTTTAATGATTATTTCCTGAAAGTGCAGATACTTGATGGCAACAAGTGAGAAGTATTTTTAAATAAAATGCTGCTCACAGGCCCTTTTGAATTGTCTTTGAAGTTTGTGTTCTATTTTTTATGCCTTTTAGTTTGTGAAATATTACTGGACCTGCTGCGTTTGTAGGCTTCTATTTTCATGGGGGAAAAAGACACTTAAACCCTCCCTTGCTCTCTCTTCTAAAGGTTTGAAATTAAGATTTCTTCTGCTCCTAGTTTAATTCTGAAAAGAAACATAATTTGCCCTTTGCCATGTATCTTTGTTACTACCTAACTAGCAGTTTTAAATAAGCAACTTTATAGACTTAATGAATCCAGCATTCTATTTATAGAACTTCATATTATCTGCAGAATATTTTCAAGTTACTTATTTTTCAATAATAGACCACATGAGATTCTGAACAACAGAAATAGCCCAACAACAGTTTTGTTCTAAAAGGCTATTAAAGTGATTATCCATGTAAGAAATCATGCATGCCTTCTAAGAGCATGAAAAGTCTTCATTCTTGGGGGGTGAGGGGACACATAGTGGTGGCATGACATTCTGGGCTAACTCTCTGTGCATCCTCATCCCAGCCCCTTAATCCAGGAAGGGATCCCCTACTGTTTAGGGGTGACCACATCCCAACAGTCTGGGTGGAAATACCCTCTTTCTGACTGTTATTTTTGGACAATACCAGTTGTTTTAAACCACTGACTTGCAATTGTATAAATATACAAATGACTAAAACATCTTTTTAGATCATTGTGCTCTTCTGGAGTGAAGAGACCCAAGCTCTGGAGTGATTCTGCCTCAGGAACATGACAGGTCCTGGGCATTCCAGCGAAACTGTCCAGTGTTGTTGTTCATGTGTCAGAATCCTAATCCTCCACAGGGAGTCGAGGAGCAGGCACAAGTAAACTGTCCTCTGCATTGTCCAAAACGAAACAATGGAAAACAAACAAACAAAACCTTTAAAGGTGTCTGGAATCTGTTTGAAAGTTCTGTGGGCAGCTGGCCTGCTGTGACCCTGTGACACAAGCCATTTTTGGCCACTTTCCTTGTTTCTTCTCCCCCCTCCCTTCTTCCTTACGCTCTTGTTTTCTTGCTCTTGTTTTCTTCCCTGAGGGGCAGGGATGGGGTGGGGGGCAGAGGGGTGAGGTGAGCAGGGTGGGGGAGCATAACTAGAGGGGATTAGGGTTATTTTTCATTTTATTTATTTATTTATTATTCTCTTCTTTCCCCTATCGGCCTTTTTCCCTATTCCTGCTGTGGATAGTCTGTTACCACAGCATTTTTTTTTTTTTTTCAGGCTAATGGCAGACCAGTGCTAAAGACAGGTTTTACTCTGATATTTAAGGTTACTGTAGTCTGTAAAATTCCACACTGGTGCAAACGTTTCTAAAGAGTTTAATGTGTTTGCCTGGCATTTCCATGTTGACTGGAAAATAAATGTGAAATGTATAACTGTCCAAACGCTTCAGGATATTCAAATAAATTTCAGATCAAAGTTTGAATTTTATGTTTAAGGACATTCTGCCAAAACTTGGGTTAATAGTAATTACGTAGCTCATAAACATGTTGTTTGGGTCAAAATGTTCTAAAATTATTCAAACTATAATAACCATGCTTGGTATGAAAAATGTGACAGATTTTGTTGGATACTCAACTGTTATCTACTACTAAGGGTCAGTATAGTCTAGTTAGGAGGGCCTATTTTAATTATTTTTAATCAACATAATTTATATATTTTTTAGGTGGGACAACTTAAGTAATTTTATATTTCTGGTTAGTGGCATAGTTGACCACGATTAGATTTCCACTTTTCTCTCTACTGTGCTCCTTTTAGACAGAAAGTTGTTTATGAAATTTGGGGGTAAAATGGGCAGAGAGGCCTGAGACGAGAACTTGAGTTCTAAATCTAATTTTTACTTTAATTTGCTTCTTATGAGATGCTGAGCCTCAATTTTTGGAGGATTGAATATTAAAGTTCCTTTCAAATCTGTGACTTGTTCTCAGGTGAAAAAAATGGAATAGAATATACCTTTGTGCAATGTCAATTTGTGTTATCTTTCAAGCAGACATCATGTTGTGTTTCAGTAGGTATCACATGCATTTTTTCGTTAGTGAATCAGCTTTTCCGGTCAGACACAGGTTGTTGCTGTGTGTCTCATTCAAGATGACAGTTGTTTTGTGTGTTCAGCAGCTCTTGGTGGAGTAAGCCCACATTGAGAGGTGGCACTCTTAAGTTCCCTGAAGGAATATTTCATAGGTAGTTGAGAGGTGTTTTCTTCAGAAAACTTACTGCAGTCTTCGAAAGGTATGTCATCACATAAATAAAATGTAAGAATACCGAAGAGAATTCTAGAATTGCTTGATTGGGGCTTGTGGAACCAACTTTTCTATTCTCAGTGGGAGAATCTGGCATTGTTTGTGTCTGAGAGGAAACAGTTGTAATGATTCAGGAGGACAGGAGTTTAAAGTATTGGAGAAGAATCTGAGGTAATTAAAAGTAGCTTTTCCAAGACTAACAATGAGCTTTGCGACCCGTTCCTCATTGCTTAGCAGTAGATCTCACGGCCTTCCTTAACTGTGTGAAGAAACACCTTCTTGACTCAACACTTGTGTGCGCCTGTGACCTGTGACGCGCAGGCACTGAGCTGGGAGGCATGGGAATTACATAGAGTTACTCAGCAGGAGCTTTTCCTGCCAGATATTTACCCTGTTGCTGAGTTTTTAATGCATAGGCCATGAAATGATCAGATGCAGTAAAAGTCTGAGCCACCCAAGGAGTTGTCCATACAAGAAGAAAGAGGAGAGGAGGTCTGAGCAGTGGGGGTGACCTCAGGGAGCTCAGACATTTGAGTAGTTTGACGACAGTTAAGACTGATCTTAAGAACTTGTTTTAATTTTCTTTTGGGGAGGGGTGTGCAAGGGATGCTGTTGCACTAATTAGGACACTGGCTGGAATTGGGAAATAAGCACTGTCTGTTTTAAGATGGCAAATGAAGGGCCTTTTTGGATGTGCCTGATTTTGATTTTGCCTGTTTAAAAATTTTTTTTCAAACCTTTAGTAATATAGTGCTGTGAACACCTATAATACCTTTTGCTCACGCTACTCTCTGTGTCTGTTTTAAACCAAAAGAGGTGAGGATGTATATTTACATTACTAGTATAAACCAGCTGAATATAAGGTGGCAGCTATCAAATTCCATCTGTGAAACCTGCTAAAGAGGACTTTTTTCTGCGTAACCACAATAAAATGATTGCAGCTGAGAAGTTGAGCATTGACATAATAACAGGGTACATCATGTAAGATTATTTAAATTTGGGGGTGGAATGTGTATCTATTTTTCTTCAGGCAGATTTGACCAACACAGTATATATTGAAGGTATTGATGGGACAAGAGCTTAGAGCCACAGGAACTGTTTTCATATATTTTGAAAGTCATGTATATAACTATAAAAACAGAAAGAGGAAACTGAACTTTATTATGATAGACTGTATTGTTGAAGATAAAAATCCTAAGTAAGGATAAAGCATAGAAGAAAGTTAAAAAAAACGTGTAAACATTTGTGTATATATGGAGATACAGTATCTCTGGAAGGAAATGAACTATGGCATTGTCATGCCTCTAAAAGAAGAAACCAGGCAGCTTAGCTCTTTGAATATTGAATTATTTGACTATATTATTTACATAGACAAATATAAACAGTAATTAAGTGTAGGCTTACTTGATTCTATTAGTAGTTTTGTAGTGTGTTGGGAACACTATTTCTGAAACAAAATAGAGGAGGATTTTTACCTTTTCAATTTTGATGGGGAATTTGCTATTTGTCAGTCATGGTCAGGGATTTTTCAGGAGCTGCCAGAGTGGACAGCAGGGACTCAATGGGTGCCCGATACTCAGAAAATCTAGAAGCCTCACACAGGAAAGCACAGAGGAAGATGTAGGAGTTTGTATATTCCTCCTGGAGAAAAGGGTAATTTTTCCCTCCTCCAAGAATGAGAAACAAGAAGAGAATTTTGTGGTTTGTTTTGTTAGAAGAGCACAGGAAACGGCATATGGGAGTCAGAGTTTACATAGATACCTTTGATGATGTAAGATGCTCAGTGTGTTAAAAGCTGTGAAGAGAAAATGAACATGTAGGAATAACGTCTGGTTATTTTCTTGTTTTTTTTTTTTAAACATAGTCTTGGTTTTTATTCAAAGTTATATGAACATTAAAAGAAAATCTTACTGAGTAAATACTAGGAATCTGTTATCAGTAAATTATTTACATTTGATAGCAATTTTATTATTCGTTTTTTTTTTTTTTTTAAAACTGATGCATACAAGAGCTGTGGAGTAGGCCAGAGGTGTGGGGGGTGAGAAGATTCACCAGAGACAGAATGGGGAGCAGAACAGGTGGAGCTACTGAAATAGACTGCTGAGGAGAGCAGTGGGCAAGACAAGAGAGGTCTGTTGTGCCTTGTGGATGAGCTCCCTGGCCAGGGGTTGAACTCAAGCCTCAGTGGCTGCCCGTAGCTTGATAGTGCTGAGACTTAACCCCTTGAGCCACCAGGGAGGCCCAGCAATTTTATATTTTGTTTGATAATTTTTATTTCAGTCTGTGATAAAACTTTGTGTCAGTTTTATTTTTCAGTGTTTTATGATTATTTTTCAAGGTTTTAAAATATGTTGCCGAGAAGTTTAAATTAATTTTGGAGTTCACTCTGCCCAGTTTATTTCCTGTGTTACTGACTGGTCCTTTATTAGCCTTTTTGCTTGAAGGCAATGTTTGTGAGTCAGTGAGTGTCAGATGGTTCTCCAACTTCATTAGGCAGCCTATGGTTAATAGAGACACAGGCTTTGCCCTCATAGAGGCTTTGGAAAGTCAACTTCCAGCAGTGGTAGTTAGATTGCTGTCAGGGAGGGAGCCTGCCAGTGGCTCAGGCTCACCTTCAAGGAAAGAGGAGCTCTGCTACTTTGATCAGGTGTCTAGGGTATGACTGCAAGTGAAGAAATTTATTTCTGTCAGTTCATTCAGAAGCTGTGGGGCTTGAGAGACCCCCAGCTACAGGAGATTGAATATCGGGTGTGTGTATTTGTAGTGGAAGCTGTTTCTTTGGGTCATAATTTGATTTGATAACTATAGATACAAGATGAGGAAGAGAAGGAATTTTTGAATAGGTAGTTCCATCAAGACAGGGGAGTTTGATAGCGGACTCTTTCGATCCGTGTGGGCCCTTTTGCCTGAATACTGGAACCTAAAATCAGATCATCTTTCCTATAGCGTAGTGCTGACAAATATGACTAATTATTTCCACGTTCCTTTGGTAAAGATCCCCATTACCCAAACCTGATATGTTACTGTACAGTGGAGAAAGAAAATAGTAAGCACTGTGCTAAGATGTTCTTCTTCTGTTATTCCATTTAATCCTGCACCAGCCCCAGGAGATACAGGTGCTGTGATCATTCGCATTTTATAGAAAAGACAATCAAAGCTTTAGGAAAGCTTAGGGCTGGCCCAAGTTTAGAGCCGAGAAGCTTATGATCTTAGCTGCTTGCTATAGATTTTCTTTTACTCATTTCATCTTCTTTCTAGTTGTGTTTTCTCTGGGATAAAACATGGTCCTTTTAAAACACTTCATCTCTCAAACACTTAGGAAATGCAGTTACTATTAATGTAAGCACTAACTCTTAGGGTGGTTTCTTTTTGAAGATTGCTGACCTTACCATTTTGTGATAATTCTGAATGGTTTCACTTGTAGAGAACAGCCATTAAAAATGTATAAAAGGTTACAAGGAACTGAGATGATGGTGCACTGGTGAAATGGTGGTAGAAAATCCGTGGGGACCACAGTTGATGTCAAATATATATAAACAAAGAAAAAAAATGTATAAAAGTTTGCCCAAAGCTCCAAGGCAAATGACACCTATTTTTTACTTAGGTTCACCAGTTGTTAATATTTTTCCATATTTATTATTTGTGTGTATTTTCTTGCTCTCTGTGTGTGGATAATGTATTTTTCTAAATAAGTTGAAAATGTTCCATATATCATAGTCCTTTCCCCTGAACATAAGGAAATTCATTACACAACAGTTACTACTTCATAAATTTATAGTTTATTTTTACATTGTACATTTTCCTATAATCTCTTACCAGTGTCATAATTTTGTCAGTTGACCTAATGAAATTCTTTAAAGCATCCCCACCCCTCCTTCCCCAAGTCTGGTCATATGCGATCCAATCTAGAGTGGTATATAACATTTAGTTGTCATATCTGATTAATAACTCTGTAATCTGAAGTATTCCCAGAGTTTTCCTTTGTCTTTTATCAGATTGACATTTTGGAAGAATATAGAAGCTTCCCATTTTCCCCCTCAATAATAAGTAACATCTGCGATTGTATTTGTCTTAAGTTTCCTCTTCATTAGAATTAGAATTTATGGGCCTCCCTGGTGGCACAGTGGGTTAAGCAACGCACTGTGAAGCAAACCGCAGCCACTGCAGCATGAGTTCGATCCCTGCTGCCGGCCAGGGAGGGGA
>JAGFMF010011700.1:150335-173327 GCA_019455555.1 Galemys pyrenaicus | reverse complement strand
TGTGGTGAATCCTCTCACCCTTCCCGCCCCCCACACCTCTGGCCTGTACCCCAGTGCTTGTATGCATAAATAATAAATAAATCTTTAAAAAAAAAAGAATTAGAATTTATGTTCTTGGCCAGTACTTACTTTCCCCCTCCTTATTTACAAAGTTAATTTTTTTTTCAAAATCAGGAAACAACGCTGATACAATAATAGTTATCTAAGTGCAGACCTTAATCAGTTTCCGTCAATTATCCCCCAAATGTCTTTACAGTAAGAAATTTCCGAAGTCTGGTCTCCTTTTTCTGGAATAGTTTCTCAGTCTTGCTTTGTGTTTCACGCCACTGGCATTTTCGAAGTGCGCTGGCCAACTATTACAGAGCCTGTCCTTCAGTTTTGGCTTGCTAAAGTTTCCTCATGGGAAGACTCAGGTTTGCCCTCGAGTGAAGCACTGCCCAGAGGGTGTTGTGGTGTTCTCGGCGCATCATACTTGGCAGCACACTGTGCCTGCGTGTCCCTGATGGCTGGCTTGGGCCCACTGGCTCAGGTTGGGTCTGCCAGGGCCTTCCAGTGTCAAGTGATTCTTCCCCACTTTTCCCACAGTAACTGTCTTAGGGAGCAGTTTTTAGTTAACACACATACCCCTCCACAGATTCTCACTGTGGGCTTTAATTCCAAGATGGGTGTCCAGTGGCGACTTTAAAATACCATCATCCCCTGTTTTCTTAGTGGTCACTCGCATCTTCAAAGAAAGAGCATTTCCTTATCTTTCACTCATTTTTTTCATCAGTGTAGACTCATGGATTTTTTTTTTTTTTATTTTATTTTTACTTTGTTATCATTATTTTGGTGCTCAAGTTGTTCCACATTTGGCCTGTGGGAGCTGCTTCAAGCTGCCTCCCAGGCCTTTTTGGCACGTCCCCATTGTTCCTTGATGTAAATTTCTGGTACAGAATGGTCCTTGTCTTGTGCTTTTTTGGTGGCCACTTCCCCAAGGAGCTCTGTATGAGAGTGCCTATTTCTGCAGAGCCTGGCCAAAAGTGACTTTTTGTATGGTTTAATTTTTGCCAACCTCGTAATCACAAAGTAGCATCTCCACATATTTTTAATTTGTATTTCTGAGTGAAATCGAAGCCTTTTCATCTGTTTAAGGGAGCGTGTACGCACAGCTCAGTCATCTGCCATTTTCTGTCCAGTCACTAATAGTTGTTTATGTTTTATAGATATTAGTCCTTTACCTGTGATGTGATGTCTTTATTTTCTCCCATTTTATCTGTTACCTTTTGTTCATGATAGATTTGGAACATTTCTTACATAGTTAAATTAATCTTTTACTCTCACCCTTCCTGATTTTGAATCATGGGTAGCAAGCCATTCCTTATCTTGAGGTTAGAGATGAAGCTCCCATTCCTCTGTGCAGTGTTTTACATTTAGAGCTCTGATTCATTGGGAGTCTGTTCTTGTGTATGGTTTGACGTATGGATCTAATTTTATCTTTTTCCAAATGACTAACCAGTCGCTTTAACCTTTTATTAAAAAGTCAGTTTTGTCCCCGTGGTTTTCGATGTCCCCTTTATCCTGTGTAGCATGGAGCCTCCACCTGTACCCACGTCTGCTCCTGGGCGCTCTTGGTCAGGACGTGGGTCTGGCAGTCCGCGCACTGGCCGCTGGTGCGCTCTGCCCATTGGGGCCCCTGGAGTGTGGCAGTGTGGAAATCCCTCTAGTCTTCCACTTAGCGCCCTCCTGGCTGTTCCCGCATGTTCATTCCCAGCATGAGGCTCCATATCAGTTATCTAGCTTTAGAAACCCTTATTGGGACACTTAGCTGGAATCACATTAAATTTACAAGTTACCTAATGGTCAACTGATATTTTTAAGATGGTGACTTTCCTGTCCCAAGATGACAATTGTCTATTTGTTAAAGTCTGTGTTTGGGCCTTTTTAAGACTGTTACAAAGTTTTGCTCTGTAGGTTTTACATTTGTTACTAAGTTTATTTTTAAATATTTTATTTTCTTTGTGTGCCTTGATTCCCCCCTCACCCTCCCACCTTATTTCATGGAGATTGAACAGGTCAGGACAGTTAGCGTTGGAATGGATTTTCTAAGATGGATTCATGGTGGTCTGCTGTAGCCTAACTTAGTGTAACTTTTACTCTGCTGCATTTTATGTTGATTCTGATTTTTCCCTACCATAAACTGCTGTAGAAGCTCTCCACATACCTGTATTTTTTGCTTCTGTTATAGCTACAGAACTAGTTCTTGGAAATGGAATTTCTTATTCAAAGACCATGTAGATATTTTGGTAATGTGGTCCACAGAATTATCCTCTCAAACTCCTCAACATGTCTTAAAAATCAAGTAAACTATATAGCTATTATTAGAAGGCATTCAAAAATTCCTTTGGAAGAAGCATCATGAAAATTCTAAACAAATTTTTTATCTTTGTGTTCATTAATTGCGAACTTTGAAAATAATAAAGAGATGCTATCTACTTACCCTGAATATAGTTTTGGAAATCAGCTATGTGTCTGTTTTATTATTACTTTTTAAATTTATTTGTGCATACAAGAGTTGGGATATAGGCCAGAGGTGCAGGGGCATGAGAGGAGTCACCAGAGACAGAGTGGGGAGCAGAGCAGGTGGATCTACTGAAATACACTGCTGAGGGGAGCAGCTAGCAAGACGGGAGAGGTCTGTTGTGCCATGTGGGTCAGCTCCTTGGTTGGGGATCAAACTCATGCTGTAGTGGCTGCAAGTAGCTTGATAGTGCTGAAACTTAACCCGTTGCGCCACCAGGGAGACTTTGTGTTTGTTTTTATGTGTGAAAAAAATACAACAATTTCTTGGGTAGGTAGATGTTGAGCCTAAAAGTGAGTGTTGAATTTAGTAGAAAGAATCAAGGGTGTTTCATGTAAGTCTGGCTCAGAATAAGGTAGAGGCAGCATTTTACCAGGTCATGTGAGGTCAGTGAAATAAGTGGCCTCAGACGGATGCAGACTGTTTGTGTTCAAAGATAAAATAAGGGCAGTTAGTGGAAGACCTTGGGTGCCCAAGCGTTGGATTTGATCCACTCAGCAGCAGAGAGCCCTTCTGAATTAGTGCTCTAAGAATTTGCCATGTAGCAAATTAGCCCCAAATTTAGTTGCACAGAACACCAATAAACATTTACTATCTCTGATGACTTGCGTGGGTCAGGAATTTGGGAGTAGGAAGCACCCTTGGCATATTCTCTTCCTTACAAGCAAGACAGTATGTCCAGCCCACATTTAAGGGCTAAGGAGAGGAGTGACAAATGATCTGGGAGCATATTTGAAAACCACCCAACTGTCTGTTCCAAAGAGGAGGAATGATGGTAAAATTTTGAAAGGGGAAAGCACCATGGTATTTACAGGAAGATTAATCTGGTAGTGGTGTCAAAGATGAATCAAAGAAAGGGAGAGCTAGGAGGTGAGGTAACTGGGCAATAAAGTAATGGATGGAGCTGGTAAGGGGAGATTAGTGAGGTAGGGCACACATGAAGGATGCTGTAGAAAGAGGAGAGAGAGGAAGATAAAAGTAACAAACAGTCTCAGTTTTCAGAGCTCTGGAATGAACTGGCATGTAATAACTGGAAAGAGAAACCAATTTTGAGGAGATAAGGTTTTTAGATAGTCAACAGGAAATTCCTAAGCAGTCAAAACTAAAGGACCAAGGCTTTTGTTGAAATTTCTAGCCAAGGGATTTTCACACTTCTCACTCCAGAACTGATAGATTCTGGAAGGGATGCGGAAGGCATGGAGGACCTAACCTTCGGGGGAACTGTGATCTGAATGGAACTAGGAAGAGGAGCTAGATCTGTAATGTCAGAGAGAAAGAGCTGGCTGTGTTCTGGCAGGAAAGAGAAGACTGGTGTGATCAAGAGCATCAGGTGTTGCAGAATCTGAAGAGAATGCTGTTGAGATGAATGCATTTGCCTGTAAGATTATTAGAGGTGACAGCAGTTTAAGGGGAATAGAACAATTTTGGAAATTGGATTATATCACTTAATTTGATGATTAACTTTTTAAAAAGTGCTTGAGGTGGGAGGGGGAGTGGCTGGCATGCTTTTCCTCACTCAGTTGTGCGACCTGACAGTCTTCTTGCCTCATTTTAGCACCACCAAGCCTCCCTGGAGTGGTCCTTCTGCTTGCTTCTTGAACTGAGGGAAGAAAGCTTTCCATGTGCACTTTCAGGGAATTTCTTAACTGTAAGTGAAATCGACTTTTTTTTTCACCTTACATCTTGCTTTTAACTACTCTTATGTTCTTCCCCCCCTTTAATTCCTTTCATTCTCCTTCCCCCGTTTCCTGTGACTTTAATATTACAGTTCTAGAGAGTTCCACCTAGTTTTCCTCTCCTAACCTCCTAACTTCAAGCCTGATTCTATTATTAATATGCTTTATTAATTGAACTTGCAGCAATACCACTAGTAGAGAGTAAATACGATTAAAATAATGGCTGATAAATGTAAATACTATGTTAAAAGATGATTTTGCATTCTTTAATGTTTATATCTGTACCTGTATTTAATCAGTTTCCAAATTAGTAAAATGATTGTCATTAAGATGGAGCAAGAACCCAAAAATGTTTTTAAAAATATATAGAATATTTCAAGATTTCTTATAAGGATTTGCAGTAAATGAGCCTAAGAATTGTGCAGTAAGACAAAGTGAGAAATGATATCTGTGCTTATGCTACTACGTGGTGTATTGTTAATTATTTCAGCTTTTTTCCTTTGTTTTTAAAAAAACCAACAACAAAAAACTTTGGATCCACTTTTAAAGACTTAAAAACTAAACTACAGTAGCAATGGCCATGATTTCAAATTAATAAGTAGACTTAATATGCCATGAAAAAAGAACTGTTGTTGATAAACAGAAAAAGATAGGATTGTTCTCAGTGACATCATCTTTGAATAAATAGGGCAGCATTAAATGATGTAGCCTCGTTCTGCAGCATTCATGGGCTGTGAGCACAGGCAGAGAAGAAAGGGGTCAGGGACAGTGAGGAGAGGTAGCAGGTTGGGGAAACCTCAGCCACTGGCAGGGGCAGCTCAGAGAATAAGAGACCGTGGGGGGAGGCCGGGGAGCAGCTCAGCTGGCCCAGACCTGTAGCCTCTTTCGTGTGTTGGTAGAGGTAAAGGAGGAAGAAAAATAGAGGTGAGGAGGTGTATCCCAGATTACCAATCATATTGTTTTTACAATTAAAGATCTGGATGATTTGCAAAAAAAATTCTAACTTGACTTTTACGACTTGTAAAAGTCATAAAAAAAACTTGAGCAGCTGGTAAGTTAATGTGGTTAGTTGACACGTGATTTTCCTTTTCCCCTTTCCCACTCATCCTCTCCCCTATTCTCTGAGACCCGCTTTGGCACAGACAGTCATGGAAGCTTCTTCCAATAGCAGCTCCCATTCCCATTTCTCTACACTTTCCAGGTTCATTGTCGTCCTCTGTGCCCCTCTGTCTCCAGAACGTCCTGGATTCCGTGTCACTGGGCTTCCACTGCATGTCATGTAAGTGTCTCTGGATGTGTTTTCCCTCCTAGGCTGGGTGCTTCTTAGCGGAAGAGAGTACATCTTACTCATCCTGTCCATGTGTCCTCACATATGTAAATATGAACCAGTGGGAGATTTCCCATGACTTACAGTAGACACACTCACCAGGGACCATCATTTTTGACAATGAAGTATCTGAGCCCCGAGGCTTGGGAGCTCTGTGACTAGAGAGAGAGCAAGATTCTCTAAGGCAGATCTTGAGGTTGTCTGGAGAGATGGCTTCAGTGATAGCCTAGGAGTAAGAAACAGATGAGTTTGCTGCAATGTGCTAAGTGTTGCTGAGGAGGCCTTTATACAGATTGTGCTGGATGGATGAAGTTTATTCAGTCTGGGAGGTCTGGAAAGATTGGCGTTGGAGTTAAGTCTTGGAGAGGATGTAGCTGCTTACCATATGGAGGAGGAGGAGGAGCGTGTACCAAGCTGTAGGAGTCTGAGGATCATTTTCTGAGACACTGAGATGGAGCTTGAGGTTCTTGGGAGGTGGGGTGAGGGGGATGGAAAGAGATAGGTTGGACAGAGCCTTGTGTCTGATGCTGAGTACATTGGAGGTTTTAAAATAGGAGGAATGGCACAGTTTCACATTTTAGAAACGTGCTTGTCAACAGTGTGGAAAATGGACTGGAAGGGACCAGAAAAATAGGATAGGCTAGTTAGAAGACTTGTACAATCATCTAGCAAGGTGAAGAACCTGGGTTAATACACTAACAGCAGAAGGAGGTCAAATGCGTGGACTTCTGCCATGAGCTGCATAGAGTAATTGGGATAGTGCTTGGAAAATACTCGGAAAAAGCTCATTTATTTTTCACACCTTTAGCCATTGGCTCGGAGAGTAGAATGGAACCATTGGGTTTGGTTTTGCACAGGTGAGGATGGGGTATCCAAATGAGATAACTAGCAGACAGATGGAAATGTGACTCCAGAGTTTAGGAGCAAAAGATAGGGAGTTGGTGGTACACGTGTGTGGATGGGTGAGGTTACAAAAGCAGAACTAGGGAAGCAAAATGAGGGGGAGGGTAGAGCAAAGGATTCTGGAACACGCCAACATTTAAAGAGTGTGCTCACAAAAAAGAGCATCTAAAAACACTGAAAAGGGAAGTGGTCAATGTCAGATGCCACCAAGAGGTCAGGTTGGGGTAGAAGTAAAAAGAGGTGGCTGGATTTCACTAAATTAGAGGGTCTCAGGGAAAATTTGCAGTAGTTGCATTAGAATGATTAAGTGCTGTGGACATTAATGAGTATATAGACTGCCTTTTTTTCTTGCAGCAATTTAAAGTAGGAGGTATTTTATGGGTAAAGAGTAAAAGGGAGAGGTGTTATTTTGCATAGGGTAGTGTAAATATATTGCTAGGTCTCACTGCCCCCGACCCCTTTTCCAGAACAAAATTTTTTGCTGAAATTCTAACCCTCAAGATGATGATGTTAGGAGGGTGGAGTCTTTGGGAGGTGATTAGGGATAAGTGCCTTTATGAAAGAAATCTCAGAGAGGTCCCTTTCCCCTTCTGCCATGGGTGGGTAAAGACAGCCATCTGTGAACCAGAAAGAGGGCCCTTACTGGATACCAAATCTGTTGGTGCCTTGGTCGTGGACTTCCCAGGTTCCGGAACTGGGAAATAAATGTTTGCTGTTTAGAGCCATCTAGTCTGTGGCAATTTTGTTAAGAACTAAGGCATATGTCCATAGGTAGAAGTAGTAGAATGTAGAAAAGACCAAAGGAAAAGGAAGTTCTCAAAGGAATGGGGGAAAGGATGCGTCCAAGAGTGTAAGGACAAAAGGTGTAAACTTCTTCAGAGGCTGAGCAATGAATGGGGTTGCAGATGCTGGTGGCTACAGAGCGGTTTGGAGTAGAGCTGAAGAAAGTTAGAAGGATTTGCGTGTGAGTAATTGTCTGGCAAGGTCATCTGCAAGAGGTCATCTTCTGTTGTTTGGAGGACTTGAAAAATGGAGAATGCTTGGAATAGCTGTGGTAGGAATTGAGGAGCAGAGTTTAATTGGGGACAAGTGATGGAGCATGGCTCAGCAGAGGGCCTGGCTGAAAGGGAAATCCATTTACCAAATGGAAGCATTTCCTGACTTTTCTCCCTTAGTGAGGGGAGCTGAAACAAGTGAACTGCAACACCATTATTTCTTTTCCTAACTTTTTTTTTTTAAGATTTATTTATTTATGCGTACAAGAACTGGGGTACAGGCCAGAGTTGTGGGAGGTGAGAGGACTCAGCAGACAGAGTGGAGAGTAGAACAGGCAGACTGACCGAAACACACGGCTGAGGGGAGCAGCGGGCGAGGCAGGAGAGGTCTGCTGCATCATGTGGGTCCCCTCCCTGGCCATAGGCAGGGATCAAACTTGTGCTGTAGTGGCTGCAGTTTGCTTCATAGTGCGTTGCCTAACCCACTGCACCACCAGGGAGGCCCCCTAAGTCCTTTTCAAAAGAATTGACTATAAGATTCTTGTAACTAACAAGCATTTTGTGTTGTTTTTTTTAATTTGTTTGTTTTTGGGTATGGTAATCATTTTAACCATTGTTAATAGTACCATTTAGTAGTGCATTAGAGTACCTTCATATTGTTGTGTAGCTATCACCATCCATCTCCAGAATCTTCTTTGTCTTTCCCAACTGAAATACTGCACCCATTAAACACTAATGCTCCCTAGACCTGCCCCCAGGCTCTGGCAACTATCTACCATTCTCAGTTTCTGTGACCATCACTACTTTGGGTTGGGTGTCTCCTGTAAGTGGAATCCTCCAGTATTTTTCCCTTTTTGTGGCTGACTTGTTTCACTTAGCACATAAGTCCTCAAGGTTCATCCACAATTTCCTGCAGGATTCTTAAAAATAAGACTTTAACATAGTGCTTTTTGTAAGAACACAAGTTTGCACAGCCATTCCAGATTCTTGAGACCTACTACGCTAGTTGACTCAAGGAAGGGAGATAGGAGAAGGGAACCACATTTATCACATCCATCCCGGTCCCCACGTGCCAGATGCTGCATGTTGGCAAACACTTCATTTAACTCTTAACTTCAACCCTGTGGGGGTGGATATTACTGTTGTTCTCAGTCCCCACAGCTCAAGAAATTGAACATCAGAGCAGGTAAGTAATTTGTGCAAGGTCAAACTGTTCCTGTTTTGTACTTAAGCTTTTAAGAAGAGTCAAACATTTGCCCGAAGTGGAGAATTGTGTAATGAATTGAGTTCACACAGTTACTGTTTAATGTTGTCTGGCATATTTGTTCAACTTAGGATTTATATGAGGTGGTTTACAGAACTAAATTGATGGGAGGGGAGGTGTAGTGTATATTTGTGAAAAGAAATGCTTTGCTGATTGAATTTATAGTTCCATTTCTAATCACAGACAGGCAAGGAGAACATTTTTAAAAATGTAAAATACATGACCATTTTAAGGTTCTCACAAAATATTATTGAAGTAATCTGATCATAGTGTTAGAAGCCAAAAGCCACAATTTGAAATTTGCCATGCTTGAGACATGTTTTTTAATCAACAAACATTTCCCTGAATTTTTGAGTCTGCTGTCCTGTGCCAATGAAAGACATTTTTCTTGAAAGATCTAAGTAATGAGAATGACCTATCAAGATTACTTAAATGGATGATCCTGATAAAGTAAAACAAAGCAAAAAGCTATCTACAGGGTGGTTCTTCCCAGAACTTGGGACCTGCCTGGACTTGAGCCAGTGTCTTTGTGTGTTGGAAGGCTGTGTTTATCTCTGCATCTTTTTTCAGTGTTTGCCTTTAAAAGCTTCGAGAGCACCACTGAGTTTTCAAGTTTCATCTTTATTCTGTAACCAATTGTTAGAGAGACCCAAAGTCTGAAGTTTGTGCTGACTTTAGAAAGTCATTCTCTGAAGCTTAGTTCTGGAATGAGTTTACAGAAATAAGAATATCAAAAGTAAGGTTCGGTATTCAAGTGGATGCTTGGGAAAGGGTAAGTGGTTCTTTGGAGCCGGTAGAGTGGATCCGATTACTTAAGGTCATCTTAAGTAATGTGAAGATGAAGACTGAGTCATAGGGGTATAAAACTTTCTAAAGTCTGGGCCTCCCTGGTGGCACAACGGGTTGAACACAGCACTGTGAAGCAGACCGCAGCCACTGTAGCACAAGTTCGATCCCTGCTGCCAGCTGGGCGCAGGGACCCACATGGCGCAGCGGACCTCTCCTGCCTCGCCCGGACCTCTCCTGCCTCGCCCGCTGCTCCCCTTAGCAGTGTGTTTCTGTCGATCTGTCTGTTCTGCTTCCCACTCTGTCTCTGGTGAGTCCACTCACCCCCTGCACCTCTGGCCTTTACCCCAGTTCTTGTATGCATAAATAAATCTTTTTTTAAAAAAACCAACTTCCTAAAGTCTTCCTTTAGGCAAATAATACCAAATCAGCAAGGGTATAGTTATTCTCTCTCCATTGTATTTTTTACTTTTTCTTGAAGATTGGCAGAAGCAGACATTTTACAACCTGTTAATGGTGTGTATTTAAGTGTTTTGGTATCCAGGTGATTGGTAAATGTAGAATCTCTTTTATTTTATTTCAAGACTCTTGTTTTGACTATGTATACTTAAAAGCAGCTTATTAACTTCTGCAGTGAAAATATTCTCACCTCAAACAGGGGACATTTGCCTACCTAGAATCATGGACTTTAGCTGTAATCAGATGCCCATGCCTTACTGTTTATTCAAATTTAAATAGAAGAACAATGCTGAAGATAGAGCAAAGGTATTTTTAAAAGTATGCAATTTGTGTGACACTTGCTCAGTCAGGTGAGTGGGTGATGCTTGGCAGAATTGTAGGAAAAAACTGGCTGCTAGCAAGAAATGAGAACTCATGCTAAACAGAACAGGAGTGGGATGAGAATATGCTCAAAGAGAAGGAAGTCTGTGGAAGAAGAACACCAAGTGGTTAGATGTGGACCCACTGACAGAGAAGAAAGCTTTGACCTAATAGGACTAGATCTGGGGCCCAGAGAGAAAGGACTTCCTCTGTCTTTAGTGGGGAGGGAGGGAAGAGGGGTTGTGGCCTGAGAGTGAAGTTGAGCCTGGGCCTGAGAAGGAGTTAGAGCAGCCTCGCAAGAAGGGTCAGGTCCAGTGGGAAAATACAGTTATGGGAAGCCTTAGGAGAGTCCTAAGACTGCTCTAGACCTGCCATGAAGTTGAGTACTGTGAGGTTACTGTGCCTAAACTTAATCCAGGGGGACAGCATTTGATTCCCAGGGTGCTTGTTAATACGTGTTTGGGTGAATTGGGGAACAGAGTATCAAATTGGGGATTCTTGTTAGCAGACAAGAGAGAGCAAGGTACAGTGTCTTCACAGGATGGAACACCCATGCATTTGATTCAGATGGGGTGACAGAACCAAGGGAAGAAATACCTGGGTGGGGGCTGGTAGAAAAGTACCTTGTTTTAGGTAAAATTTGACTCCTAGATAAAGTGTTTTTCTCTAATTGTCATCAGTCAGAACATAGTTTGCCTTGTCCCACTTAATGGCAGTAAGTTCAAGAGGGCCAGAGACCTGGAGTTGGTTCATTTGGGGGAAGCCCAGCAAGGCTCAAGAGAACGTAGAATCTGAAGGTCCAGTAATATTACGTGATTGTTCCATGGTTTGAAGTCCTAGAGACCCGGAGGTCTGAGATGTAGAGGTTACATGGCTCTAAATCAATTATCTTTCAGTTTTTGTCTTCACTGTCCACACTGTGAGGTTTTATGAAACTTAGTAAGTGTCCACTAGCTTAAATTGGAACAGGATGATTGTTGACTATCAAGTGGCACCTCAACTAACTTTCTCACTCAGAATATATTTAGTCAACAGATAACTATTGACACATACTAAACACAAGTGCATTACATACTTTACATGGACAAGAAGATGAATCAGATGCAGGCATTATTCACAAGTTGTCTGACCCAAAAGAAGACCAGCCAGTGATGGTTGGAATGTGGATTCTGCAGATCCAACCTGGATTCAGATCATGCTTTTGACTTGGTACTGGACATATAACCTTGGAAAAAGCTGCTGAGTTTCTCTAAGACTTCCAAGGTTATATACCTGCGTGTCAACACCGAGATCTGTGTTCCAGTCTCACAGGAGGCCTAAAGAAATAATGGTTAGAACATAGGAAACCCTTTGTAAATACTGGCAGATAAATAGCATATTTATAAGATTTAAGGAGTTATGTGTGTGCCAGCAGTCACCCAGGCTGTATGACACAAATGACATTACTGGAGGGAAATACAAGAAATAACAGGACAGAACACAGAATCTTTTTTAACATTTTTTTAATCCACAAAAGTAGACTGGCAATAATGTTTTTTTGACATTTGTATTACTTTGAGCCAGTTTTGTTGTTAAGGGAGTTGAATCAAACTGATACTAATATGATGACTTAACTGATCAGTTCTTTTAATAGTAAACTGTTGAGCCTGTTGGTGTGTGCCTGTCATGGGTTCTAGTTGATTGGCACTGAAAAGTAAAGACTAAGGAATCGTCATCTTCCGTGGTTGACACTCAAGCTTGAGAGTTTGGCTAACAAACAGAGATGACTGTAAGTGTGTGAGGGGTTTCTGGCAAAATGAAGAAACTGCTGAACAATTTGGTAAATAATAATGAAGTGGTGGAGTTAGATTTCTTAGTTTACTCTTTTGCTTAGATGTGATCTCAGGTTGTTTAGGTATCTTGAAATATCACCAATTGTCTGTTAATGTGCTTTGTTCTTTTAAAAAGTTATATAATATAATATACATGCTCCAAGTTCTATAATTCATGGATAGAAGATTCTATACATGGAGGCTATTTTATGAGTGAAGTTTTAATCTTTTTACTGCATTATTTAGCTTAGTAAACACACATTGGTCAGTCATTAAGTATTTTGTGAATACCACCCTTGGTCTCCTACCATAGGCTGGGGCCCTTGTTGGTCAGTGGGTTCAGTGTTTGGGAAGAAGCTGGACATAGACCAGAGGACTGTGAGGGTGACGTAGAACCCACAGTGTTGGCCTCTGTCACCTCATCTAACCAAGAAAGAGTATAGTGGCTTGTAGAGCAGTGACTGCTGTTTTAGTTTCTCCTTCCAGAACACCTGTAAATTATCAGTAAATTCTTCTTCGACCATCTCTGACAAAGATCCATTGATGAAAGAGGATTCTGGAAAGTATGGTTCCACCTTAACCATGCTGCTATAGTGCAAACCACCACACGCTCATACACTGTATTATTAATGAGAGACCAAGTTATTGCTGCTTAGATGATATAGGAATAGTTATTAGCATTTAAAATAATTTTAAATTAACATTTAATTTGGTCACGTGGTTCGATTTTTTTTTTTAAACATTAAACTCTTTTATTTTTAATGCCATGAAATAACTTAAAACGAGCTGGTACAGCCTTCCCTCTAGCTTTAGGAACTGACCTCAGTGCTTTTTGGTTATGTATGTGTTTATCTGTTTCTGTAATACAGCATTACCCTTTGCAGGGAGGGGAGTGCTGGTGAGTTCAACTCTGAAACCCGATTCTTTTGCTATTTACCTTCCAGGTCTCTGAATAGCATGTTGCTCTTTATAGTTTTAAATTTCTCAGTTTTGAGGAATTCCTTTGACTTCATATGCTAGAAGAAGAGGGTTTCTCTTTCTTAGGTAACCCTATTCTATGTGCATAGTGCTCCTCCCTTTTCATAATTATAATTAAACTTTGAGTATTACTCAGTGTCTACACAATCATGACTATGAAAAAATTAATACTGTAATGAGCTTGACACATCCTTAGTCCTGATGTAAGAGGCTGAGGACTGATCAGGGAGAGGGCTGAAGACTGAGGAAGAAGCACTGTCTTCCATGGTTTACAGTCATGGAGAAGCAGAGTGAAATAAAGACAAAGTGATGTGCATTAAGAGCACACTATAGTTAAAATCTTGTCTGAAACAAAAACAAATCAGAAAGAATCCTTGGCTGTGGCTTGTCACAGATTGTTAGTGGAAATAATAATGCTGGAGATGCTATGGTGGGCCCCTAAGCTTCATAGGTGCTGTTGTCCTCAGTACTATTTGGTACTATTTTACTCGGTATGGTTGTGAATAGTGTGTGGGATATTATCTGCGGGGAGTTCGTTATTTGTGTATAGATATAAGAAACACTGGAGGACTGAATGAGATTGTGCTGTTCTAATAAATAATTTGCTACGAGGACTGTTATTGCAAGCAGTTAGCACTAGGAGGCCCCAGAGACTGCAGTTCTGATGGACTCAGGTTTTATCTGCACTGTTGGAGTTGAAAAGGAAACTCAGGCTAAATCCTCTACAAACGAGCACATACTGTAGAAACCTCTTAAAATTCAAGGTCAGATAAATTAGATTTAAGATGAGTTCTCTTATTTTGCATTATGCAATAATATACGGACCTGGAATATGCAGTACTACTTCACATGCTTGAGAATACTATTTGTAAAGAAGCAAAACACGTATACTTAGATATAACCACCACTTTTAAAAGTTGTACTTCTGGTTTCCAGTTCTTAAGCTCCTGGATCCAGGCCCTACAAATCTTAAGCTTGGATGATCTCAATAACTTCCTAATAGATCACTCTTTGTTTCATTTTCCTCCAGTCCATTCTCTTTACTGGAAACAAGAGTTATCATTGGAAATAGTTCGGGTCACATGTCTCTTCTGATTGGAAACCTTTGGTCGTTTCCGGTTCTTAGCCCTGACCTTAAAGTAGCACATATATGTGCTGAGTGTGAATGATGAATTCTTGAAACTTACATAATCCCATGATGCAATGTTACTTCAGTAAAACGAAACAGATAGTAGTTCAGATCCAACCCCATTCATTCACTCATTCACTGCCTTTAATATAACAAGACAGCCTTTGAGGGGGTCTGCTCTCAGTCTGGGCTTTTATATTTGCTTGTGCATTTTCTCATTATTCTTATGGTCTCTAACAATTAAATAAACTACTTTTTCTTCCCTAAATTTTTACCTTTCAACTTTTAAACGTGATCAGTCTCTGTCATTTCATCATTCTCTACTTTCAGAACTGCCTTTGGGTATTCAAAACCAGGTTTCCCTCCACTATCCTGTCATTCCCCCAGTCTTTGTGGTTCTTAGTTCATTCATACGTATTATTTTTCTTCATTTTTAGTTTTCTCTATAAAAGTCTATACCTACGCTGTTGCTTAAGAAGATGTTGATCTTTTATTTCTTTATATTTCCTTTGTAATGCCAAATGTAATCTTCTCTAAGGAAATGTTACTATGATGGCTGCACACACAACCTCCTGGTTGCTTTTCTTGCAACTTTTCACTGCTCTCTCCTGAAAGAACCTCAGTTCAAAATCTGCTCTTCTTTGTGTGTCACTCTACTTTTTGGGGGGAGGTTGGTTCCAGCCTCCTACCAACATGAAGTTTCCATTTTAACCAGTTGATTGGTTTGAAAATGAGCCTTTGGCCCAGTTATGGCCTATGAGACGTAAAGAGACTTCGGGAAAGGTTTTCCAACCTGATAGAAAGAACTCCTGAGAGAAAGACCTGCTCATGGGGCTGAGTGCCAGTCATCTTGCAAAAGCAGGGAAGAGCTGGTCCAGGCACCACGCTGATGCTGGAAGCGTGGAAACGCAGGTGCAGCGTGGCTGGCTGGTGTGACCGAGTCGCCCTTCCTTGGGGTTTCTGACTGTGTGAAAATGATAATTTTCAGGATTTTCTCTTGCAGACTTATGGCACCTGGCTCGCTCCTTGTCCTTTCCGTCTCAGTTTAAATTTCACTGCTCTCTCATTGCTCCCTGTACGTCGGCAGCCGTGGACTTGTTCTCTCATGTCCAAATAGATTATTTACCTGTCACCACCACCACTGACTGCAAGGTCTGTGAGAACAGGAACTCGGTCTTACTCACAGTTGTGCCTTTCGGAACTAGCTCAGTGATAACTTGACTGTCTGTGTTTATTCACATTAAAAGTACTAGACACATTGTTTCTGGGGCAGGGGCAGATATTACTTATAACAATACTAGGAGAACCTTCTTTGTTAGAGAGGGCTTGGGGCAGTTAACAGAAAAATACATAAAATGAAAGGACATAAATAGAAATCAGAACTAAAAGGAAAAGGTGACAAGTCTGTTCATGGATTTTAGTTCACATTTGGTTCTGTTTGTTATTCTTGCCCTGCAAAATGGCAGACATCATCAATGTTGTTCATGATTCTTACATTTTCATTTATGTGTTAGAAATGGGACTCTAGTTGGGGACTGATCGCTCCGCCCAAGACTTGGTTTCCATGGAACCATTTGTTATCAGAAAAGATGAAATGTACCCATTTCTTAGGAAAGAAGGTAATATTCTTAGTATTAGTGTCTACAAAATGTATAGAGTGAAGCATTTGAAACACCCAGAAACCTAAGTAGGCCAAGCTATCAAAAACAATTAGTTTTGTAATATCCACTGTAGTTTAAGTAAAAGTATCGCAGGTAAAATAGAAGTCTCCTGTGTAACATGCTTAGAGCCCATTCTCTTTTCCTCCTTATTAGAAACCACCCCCCTGAATTTAGCGTTCACCATTTCCACACATATTTTATGCTTACCCTGCCTTTGTGTCAGTCCTCCTGTAGGATTATTTTACATGATTTCACACTTTATTACATATAATTTACTATCTGTGGAGATCTGCAGCTTTTTCTCGCACATTTTTTCTTTATTGTGATAAAAGGTAGCATCTTCCTTCTTGGTAGAATTGAAGTGCATTATTGTAGTGAGAAGCACAGTGCTATCCAACAGCTCTCTAGAACTCTGTCCTGGCACACACTGAAGTATTTCACCCTTGCTGCAGCAGCTCTTCTTCCTCCCCCGGCCCTGCCCACCCTTTCACTTCTGCTGCTGTACATTTGACCACTACAGTTACCGTCTAGAAGTAGAATGGTGCAGTGTTTGTCTGTCTGTGATTCATTTATTCTACTTAGCAAAATGCTGCTTAAAGCTCGTCCATGTTGTTGCATGTGGCAGGATTTCCTGTTCTTTATGGCTGAATGATACTCCATTGTCTGTCCATGACAGTTTCTCTATTCATTTGTAGATCAACTTTGAGGTTGTTTCCACTTTTTGGCTATTGTGAATAATGATGCACTAAGCTCAGAAGTGTAGATATCTCTAGGATATTCTGACTTCTATTCTTTTGAAAACACATCCAGAGAAAGGATTGCTAGATCTTTCAGTACTTTTAATTTCCTGCAGAACTGCTATGTTGTTTATATAGTGGCAATACCATTTGCAAACTACCCACAGCCCACAAGGAATCTGGTTTCTCCAAATACTTGCCAACACCTATTTTCTGTGTTTTTGATGGTGGCCACCCTAAGAGAGGTAGTAATAACCTCACTGTGGTTTTGATCGACATATCCCTCATGATCAGTGCTGTTGAGCATCTTTCCATGTATCTGTTTGCCATTTGTATGCCTCCTTTGGGGTAAAATCTGTTCAGTTTCTTTTCCCGTTGTTTGATAGGGAGCTGTTTGAATTTTTTTTTTTTTTTGGCTACTGACTTGCAGGAGTGCCTTATATATTTATTATAGTCATCCTGTATTGTTTGCAGATATTTCTCTCATCCTATGGGTTGTCTTTTTACCATTATTTCTTTTGCCGTGCAGAAGCTTAACATTGTTTTAAAAACACCCATCTTGACCATTTGTAGTTGTTCTTGATTTTTTTTCATATATATGTAGTATTTTTTTATAAACGATACCATCAAATATTGATCCATTCTCAAATTGATTGACATTTGAATTGTTTACAACATTTTGCTATTATCAGCAATGCTAATAAACATTCTTATGTCTGCTTCCTTAAATAACCAGTTTCTTCAGTGTATGTATTCATGAGTAGAATTACTTGGTTATAGGTATAAGCATTTTCATCTTTATTAGAGATTGCTAAATTGCAAAGTAGTTGAATCAGTTAAATTTTCTTCATTACTGTTTTTTTTTTAAAAAGATTTATTTATTTATGCATATAAGCACTGGGGTAAAGGCCAGAGGTGTGGCGGGGTGAGAGGATTCACCACAGAGAGCGGGGAGCAGAACAGGCAGATAAACTGAAGTACACTGCTGAGGGGAGCAGCAGGCGAGGCAGGAGAGGTTTGACGCACCATGTGGGTCCCCTCCCTGGCCAGGGGCAGGGATGGAACTCATGCTGCAGTGGCTGTGGTTTACCTCACAGTGCATTGCTTAACCCACTGCGCCACCAGGGAGGCCCTTCATTACTGTTTTACAGTCTGTCAATCTGGTGTGAAATTACATCTTGTTACAGTGTTAAATTCCATTGTGTTGAGTTTGGACATCTTATGTTTATTTTTCACTCAGATTTCCTTTTCTGTCCATTAGCTATCTACAATATTTTCCTCTTAAAAATTCAATTGTGTTTACTTAATGTTTCTTAGGAGTTCTTAATATGCTCTGTCAATTAATATTTTATTGTTATTAGTATCATTACTGTTACTAATATCTTCTAGTCTTTGGCTTGGTTTTCATTTGTTTGAAGAATCTTTTCTTTAGAATTAAAGAAAATGTAACGTGATAGTTAAGTCTTTCACTTTATAATTTCTACCTTTTTATGTCTTATGTTTTAAATCCTCATTATAGCAAGAATTTTTTTTCCCGGAAAGCTTTCTTTTCAATTTTAATCTTTATTTCCTCTACAAATATTTCTTGATGGTATGAGACATGGATTTAGTTTTATTTTTTTACATATGATCTATGTCTCAGTACCATTATTCAATAGTCCATCCTTTACTCCCTGGTGTATAGTACTACTGCTTATTATTTATCAAATTTTCAAATACACTCTTCTTTTTCTGGGTGCTCTGTTGTTTTCACTTGTCTGTACTATTTAATGTCCCATGGTTTGATATAAGTCTTAAGATTTTGGAGGACAAGTTGCCTAGATGTTTTCTTCTTCAATTTTGTTAAGGCTATTTTTGGCTCTTTTTACTTAGGAATTTTAGGATCAACTTACCATGGTCCTTGAAAGTTCCAGTAAAGCATTTTAGTAGAATCATATTAAAGCCCATTTTAGTTGAGATATTTATTGGATCTTCCATCCATAAATCTGTCCACAAATATTTTCCCTTTAGCTGTGTAATTTTCTCTACAAGGCTCTTGAATATTTTTTTTTCTTAGATCTATTATTAGAAAGCTTATGACATTTAGTTGCCATTTTAAATGACAGCCTTTCCTATTAAAATTGCAAAGTGGTGTTTTTGGGTTATCGGAAATTACATTAATTTTGTACATTGATCTTATATCCAGCAACACTGATCAAATTTTTAAGATTAATTTTAGTAATTCTACTTCCTAGCTTTCTACCCAAACAATTACTTGAAGACAAGTTTGTCACTTATTTAAAATATTTAATTTCAATTTATAATATTATTATTTTTATTAAATTGACTAGGATCTCTCTGTTATTGACTAGACTAGAAATGATGATTCCAATCATCTTGGTCTCATTTTTAATGGAGATAAATCTATTATTAAGTCTGATTTTTCTTTATAGGTTTTTGATGAAATTAAGGAAGTTCTTTTCTATTCTCCATATGCTAGGATTATTACTCTTTTAATCTTAGAAGGTGGGTAAAGAATTAACAAAACTGTTTCTCATTCTCTAAGGACAGATCTGACCTTGGATGAACTTTCTACTCAGTTCCTCCGACTCCTGATAATAGTGGAAAGTCAACCATGTTACTAGGCAACACTGCTTACGGTAAAAGTGACCTTTATTTGGTATTGTGTTTGGACTGGGAGGAACTATACACAAACTGTGAATTCTTGGTTAGAGGCAGTAGTTTTGAGCTTCCTAGGAGCACTTTCAGAGACTGGTGTGAACTTCGTTAGGTCCCTAGCAGCTGTGGTGGGAGAATTACATGAGATCCTGGCTTCTGTTGGGGACATGGGGCTTCTGAATCAGTTTGTTCTGTACCCGCTCTATGTTTCTCATCTCCTTAAACCTGAGCTATCATTTGAATGCCAAAGAGAATAGCTCTGGATGGTCTTGTGGTCTCCTGGGAGGACTCTTTCCACAAAATGAACACCTGAAGCTGCCTCTGATGGTGTGCTGTCTTTCTCCATCTGCTTCCCAAGTGTGCTGTGTGTGGCCTTTGGTAATTGGGTGGCTCAGGGTGTGTAATGAAGAGTCCCACATGGACGTTGCACAGTAACAAATGTGTTTACTGGGGCTGATCTAAGTTCATAACTCTTCCTTATGAGCTGCAATTTCTAATCTTTACCTATTGGAAAACTCATTCACACTGAATTTACATTATAAATTTGAATATATTAAAATATCCATGCTACCACTTTATGTGTTAGATTCTGTACTTGGTTTGCCAACCCCAGAGTATTTCTGCTACTAAAAAAAAGTTTGGTAACTGATATTTTAGAACTGTACACTTCAGCGGTTAGATATTTACTCAAGGTGACTATTAAAATTGACTATAATTCAAAATTCAGTTTCTTGGTTTACCCTAGCCTCAGGTCCAAGTGCTCAGTAGCCACATGTGCTTTGTGACGATCATATGGCACAGTGTGGATACAGAACATTTTCATCATTACAGAAAGTTTTGTTAGGCTTCCAAAGTTTTCCTTCTTGTTCATTCATATTATCAGAGAGCTTTATATTTTTTCTGTGTCTATTATATACACAGTAAGAAATTGCTAGGTGAACCAGTTAGGATCTGTCAGGGACAGTGTTAAAGACTCCAGTGTATTATTTAAATAACCCACTGGAGAATTGTTTCTCAGAACTTTAATGACCAGGACAAATGCCATTTCTCCTGAGACTTACCATTCCATTGTAGCCAGTGTGAATTTTATAATTGATCATTTTCCTCTTTTTGCTTTATCAACCGGAAAGCATAAGTCCAAATTTATGGTTTAATTTAAGTCACTTTTTGGTTGATTCGATTGCATGCATTCCCCTGTGTTGTCTGAATTTGTATATTTATAAAATATAATTGTATTATAATATCTGTATTTTTATAGGCTATCTCAAATACTTTGTGAAAGGAGGTGGAATACAAATAAAGTAATACATACATACTTTCAAAATTGTGATTGATCCTTTTGTCACCTAATACTGTCCTTAGGAGTCACTTATTTGCTGAACACCAGTGTTGAGAAGGAATGAAGGAGCTAAAAACAGTTCTTGGCTGATAATGCTCATAGTTCCCGTACACATACTCTGGGCTGGTCTCTAAATGAAGTGATATAGAATGTACCCCTGTTAAAAGACCAGTTTAGTGCTCTTTCCTAGATCGTTTTACATTTTCGAAATAACATTTGAGGAACTTGCTTACTGAGGTAGCCTGTGAAAATTTCAGACTTTTTATTATTGCTAAGAAAATTCCACCAGGAGCTTATTTGATATTCTAGCTGGTGAACCAGGTTTAAACAAAGAGGAGAGAGGAGAGTGCAGTTTCATTTTTTTTTGAATGTTCTGTATCTTTTGGATCACATCTGAACTTCATTCCGGGCATTTATACCCTCTTGGTATAAAAACACCACTGTGCTTTTTCTCTTTTCTTCCACTTCATACTGGAATTTGTAAGCAGGTGAATGTTACATATGCTTTTTATGTTTTATAGCTCTTCTTCTTAAACACTGGAAGTCACTTAAACTTTTAGGGTTAAAAGGTAAAAGTAACTTTATAAAAAAAAAAATTCAACCTCACTAAAAGAAACTTAAGCATTAAATATTCCCATCTATCAGTGTGGAGCAGATTTTGGCAATGTTTTTCATTTTACGTTTTCTAGTTGCTAAAGTGAGAAAAAGAAACAGAATGATATAGTTTTCATGTACTGACAACCGGAAGCATATAAACATCTGCAGAAACCAAACATTTCCTGGAACTAAACTCAAGCAGAAATTTATCACGTGAATCTTTGTTTAAAGAACCCAGTGAAAAATATTTTCAAGCACAGTTATGTAAAAGACCCAGGGGTGAAGCTCATGGCACTGGGTGCTCCACAAGGCAGAAGCCAAGGAGCCTGCTGAACACGCCTGCTCGGGAGGGCTGTGCACGGGTGCAGGGCCGGAGGCCACAGGATCCAGCACCTCTGCTGTTCTTTTCCTGAGGAAAGGAGTTTAAGAATTTGTTGTCAGGAGACAAGGGAAGAATCGGCTGGGAGACTTGTCCAGATGGAGGTGATGGGGGTTCAGAGGGCAGCAGTGATGAAGGAAGTAGGGAGAAGTAACACAAATGAAGCCTATTCTAAAGAAAGAGGCAACAGGATGTTGATGGATTGATTGGATGCGAATTCTGAGGGAATAGAAAAGGTTAACTTGGAGGATCCAGTTGCTGTTGATCAACTCCTGTAGGAGCATCAGAATTGGGAAGCAGCGAACACCAGGACATTGGTGTAGGGTGGTGAGAGGTATGAAATGCCTGTTTACATATCCCAGGGAGATGTAAAATAGGCACTGAAAATATGACCCAAGAGGGTCATGCTTGGTGGTATTCAGAGTGATGAGACTCAGTGAGATGACCATGGAGAGGAAGTTTGAGGACTGGGAAACCTAGACCTTTCTCGCATTAAAAAGTCAGGATAACAAGAATCTATGAAGGGATGACCAGTGGAATAGGAGGGGAGGCCAGGAGAGTGTGAGGTCCTGGGAGCCAAACAAAGTGTTTAAAGAAAGAGGGGTGTGATCACTGCCTACTTCTTGACAGGTCCAGCAAGATGAAAATTGACTGAGAGTCAATAAAAATTGCCTCTGCTGCTTTTTGTCCCAGGCCTTGAATGAATTCCATTAAACCGCTCTCTGGGGATAACATGGTACCTGCCTAGAGGATGGTCTTGATGAACTGTGTAGATGATGAGATGATTCGTTGCGTGTGCATGCCTCAGTGCCTGGCCATTGGATAGGTCAAGGTGGAAGTCTTCAGTGGCTTTAATGAGCAATTTCAGGGGATGGTGGATACAAATACCTGATTGGAATGAGTTCAGGTGAGAATTGGAGACAGCAGATATAGTCAACTCTTGAAGTAGTCTTTCGGAGTTGGATTACATGGGATTGTGGAGTCAAGAAAAACATCTTTTTCTTTCACTCTTCTCCCCTCTAGACCTCTCTACTAGGTACAGACTGTTTGTATGTTGTAAGACTTGGCCTGTATGGAGGGAGAATACTGATGATGTGATGGGGTTTAGATAACAGTTGACCGAAATAACTAGATTGCTCTTCATCCTCTGAGCCTTCTCAGCCTTTCACTCATTCATTCAACAAATATTTTAGTGAAGGTTCAAAAGGTGCCAAATTATTGAATAAGGTGCTAAGTAAAAGATGGTAATCATTGGTGAATTAAATGAGAATGAATTTTTTTTTTTATTATTAGTTATATTTGACATCATTTGTAGTCCCCAGGGGGTACCCACCACCATTTCACCCGTGCACCATCACCTCAGTCCCTTGTGC
>JAGFMF010011700.1:0-150321 GCA_019455555.1 Galemys pyrenaicus | reverse complement strand
TCCCCGTCTTTGCCCTCCCCCCTTCCCCTCCCCTCCCCATGGTCCCTTTGGTTTATCCCGGCTTTTTGGTCTTATTAAGTTTTTGTTGTTGTTGTTGTTAAATGAGAATGAATTTTGCCCTCTCTTTCATGAGGTTTTACTGTCTGGTGAAGTAGGCTTTCTAAAAGCAAATAAATGCAGATTTGATGAATGCTTCGTAGGGAAAGCACAGTGTACTCTTTCGTGGGAATGCCTATGTCTAGGAGACCTCTCAGACATGATGGGCAGCTGTGACAGGGAAGAGCATGCACAGGCCCTGGGGGGACATGGCCAGTGTGGGCTGAGAGGTGGGAAGGGACTCAGTTGTGCTGGACTTGGGAGGCCATGCTCAGGTTGGGGTTAACGCTGGAGGGGCAGTGGGAAGCTGTTGAAGAGTTTTAAGGTGGGAACTGACATGATGATGTTAGCACTGGGGAGGATGACTGGTGCTGCTCTGTGTCACAGCTGAATGGATTGGAGAGGACAAGAGTAGGAAAAGAGAACACCAGCTTCTGCAGAAAGATAGCATCTGTGAAGCTATTTAGACTAAAATATTTACAGTTTTGGTATAAAAAAATAGAATTGAGAGTCTTCTAAGTTTTGCAGAATTTGCTTTGAGTTTGACAGCTTTCTTGGTACCTGTGAAGAGAACATAATCTTGTTAAAACTGAAGTAGAATACAGAAGAGTCGATGAAGATGTTGGTGGTTTCAGGTTAACATAAAATGAAACTTTGAAAAAACTTGTGGCAACTTGGTAAAAAATTAAAAATAGTAAGACCATTTTTAGTAAGAATCTTTTTCTCTTCAGAAAAAAATGACCAGCAATACAGTATTAGAAGATTACTTTAAGAAAACATTAAGTACATGACCATAGACTAAGAATAATTAGTCTGCTTGTCAAACGTTAAGTGTTCATATAATATTAAAAACTCTTTTATGTGGTGGATGTATGCTCCTTTTATATTTTCAGATTAAAACCAATATAATGAAAACTGTTTATTGATGATGAGTATTTCAGAAATTCCGTTTTCGTTTTCAGAAGTGTCTTAGGTTGTGTGCTGAATTCCAGGTTAGAACAGAGATCTCTCTCCGTCACTGGTGAGCAGGGCAGCCTGCTTCATCCCGCTGACCTAGGCTTCTCCCCAGAGAGGTTTCTTAACACAGAAGGTCGCTTGTAACATGAACTCTTGCTGTTTCAGGTCACCCACCGCTCCAGGGCCAGGAATTAACTTGTTTGGAGACCTCACTTAAGAAAAAGAAAAACAGAAAGCAAATAATAAAGGGAAGTTACTCCCTCTCTAGACAGTCTACTCAAGAGAGAGTTCTTCCGTAGTGGTTTTCTTTCTCACCCCAGCATTGTATTAATGCTTTCAGGGGTAGAAGCAGCTGGAGATTTACCATCTGGACTTTCTCTGCCTCACTGCTCTAAGCTTGAACCTGCCAGTTTGTGGGAGATGGTTGAGAACAGCGCTCTAACATCTGAGTAAGTAGACACTGCTGTGTTCCATATTACTGCTTAAAAAGGAAAATTTTATAACTTGAAAGTTTTAAAACATTTTGCACTTTAATTGGCTTCTTTAAATTGGTTGTTGAAAAACGATGGCCATTATTATAATTCCAATAAGTGAATATTTATAAATAATGGGATTCTGGAAGACATTAGTCTCCTGATGATAAAAAAAGTTAATAAAAATAGCTTCCATGAATAATATTTTGTCTTTACGAAGCATAGTGAAGATTTAAATGCATATATTACATATTTAAAAACATCCTCCTTAGCATTTATTTCATTTATTATATTTTGAAATGCAGAAATATTGGTCAGGCAACTTACGAATTTTTAAAATGCAGCTTTTTCTGTACAGAATTATTTTTTCACCACATGCATGTTGGTTAACTTAAATACTGGTTTGCTTAGTGGAAATAGTTTTAATAGTGCTTTTTGGCATGGTTTTCTTCTTGCTAGTATAGAGGAGATGACAGAATTCTTCAGGGTTCAACTTTGCTAATTGAAGAGACAAAGGAAGGAGAGCATGCTTTCTAATCAAAACATTTGAATGAAATTTAAAAAGTTGAGCCAGTTACCTTGATATAAATTATTTCTCAGAATGAAAGCTGAGCCATTGAAACTGTTTGAAACAACAAAAGGAAATTATGAGGCTGTCTTAGGGCCATGTTATGAAATGCTAAGTCAAAAACAACAAATATTCAAGCTATTCTCCCTCTGATGGCATTATTTCCTGTTGGGCTGTATTTGTGTTGCCCGATATGGTGTAGCCATTAGCCGCATGTCACTGCTAACATTAGCGATGTGGCTGGGCTCAGCTGATGTGTCTGTGCATGAAACACACACCACACTCCACAGACTTTGCATGAAAAAAAAAAAAAAGACTGAAATATTTTGTTAGTTTTAGTTTAATCATATGATAAAAAGACAAGTGTTTCAGTTACTGGTTTAGGTGAAACATTATTAACACTGCGCTCATTTTCTTTTACTTTTTTAATTTGACTGCCAGAAAACTTTAAATTTCTTGGGCCTGCATGGTATTTCCAGTGGACAGAGCTGGCCTGTGTCACCATAAACTGTCATCCTTCCTGCTTGTCTGTTAACTTTGCATCCTGTAGGCCTTGAGCCTCCTGGTCTTTGTGTGGATCAATTAATAGGAAGCTGTGTTGTTTAACAATGATTCTTTGATTCACTAAATACTGTTGAGCATCTGACACGTGAGGGTCAGTATTCTGGGCACTGGTGATCACAGTCGTGAGCAAAGTAAACCTAACTTCCTGTTTTCTTGGAGTTAATGTTTTATGGGAGAGACACAAACTAAAAACAAGTAAATAAGGAAATATGTAACTCGTGCTTTGGAGAATATGTAAGGGAGGGGTTGAATTATAAATAGGGTGTGCAGGGGAGACCTCAGCAAAAAGGTGATGTTTGAGCAGACTTGAAAAAGATGAGGGGAAGTGCCCCTGGGGCCCTTGGAGGGAAGATTTTCGAGGCAGAGGTAAGAGAAAGGCAAAGACCTTGAGGCGGGGTGTGCCCTGCTCCTTTGAACAGTACAGAGGGTTTCTGAGATCGATTGAAGTGAGAAAAGGCAGATGAAAGGCAAACAGATGGTCACACCATGTGAGCAGCGGGGTGGTTATAAGGACTTGGGCTTTGACCAAGATAAAAAGGAATTGGTTGGTGGGTTTTGAGAAGAAAAGTGACATGATGTTGCTGTTGATCAGATGTCACTGCTGTGATTAGACTACTCTGAGGTGAGTGTGGGAACATTTGCTAGGGCACACACAGACCCAGTACAAGGCCACCGCAGTCACCCAGGTAAGAGGTTAGAGTGCCTAGTCTCACAAATAAGGGAAGCGATGGGATTTTTAGTGATACGTTGTTGTGAAATCAGATTTGGGATGAGAGAGAAAGAGACATATCAAGAATTACTCAATTTTCTGCCTGAACGATCGAGAGTGGAGTTGGCTTTTATTGATAACCATGAAGACTGGGGTGGGGAAAGGAGGAGAAGAGAGATAGTTTTGGGGAAGTTCCAGGAGCTCAGTTTTGAATGTGTGAAGTTTGAGGTGCCTCTTTAGACATCTAAGTGGAAGAGTCTAACGTGCAATAAGAGGTGAGGGGTGAAGAGGCCAATTAGAAGTTCTTAGAATTTAGCTGCTATTTGAAGCGCTAAGAAGAACTGAGATGCCAAGGGGGACTAGATAGGGAGAGGGACAGTCCAGGACCTGTCTCCTTGGAGGTCACAACATAAGGTGGGTTCCACAGGGTACACTGAGAGGAAGGTGGATATTGGGGTGTTCTGGTGACTTGGGAAGAAATCTTTCAGGGAGGCAGGAGTAGCCCTCTCAGCAGTCTGGTGGTGGGTTAGGTGGGGCGTGGACTGAAAATTGACAGTAGGACTTAACCAGGAGAAGCTTGTTCATGACCTTGATGAGCATTCCTGTGATGTGGTAGGAAAAGCCTGACTGAATAGGTTCAAAAGAGAATTGGAGGAAGTAATAGGGGAGAGAATATAGACCCTCTCTCGAGGAACTGTGGGGTCAAGGGCATGCAAGGACATTTTTTAGTTTTAGTTCACAGATGAGAGGAAGGAACATGTTTCTCCCATTGCATGTGTTAGAGTGAGATTTCATGATCCTCTTAAATGATCCAACAGATTATGACATCTGAGACCACCTCCGTGTGTGTGTGTGTGTGTGTGTGTGTGTAAGTTAGTGGTTCTCTCCTGGGGGGATTCATAGAATGAGAGAGAGAGAGAGAAAGGGTTGGGGGGGGAGAGAGGAGTGGTTGATATTGGAGATATTGAAGGTTGCTTCTGCAATTGCTATGACTTTGGGGTTCATTTCTTCTTACCCAGGATCTGCACTCACATGCTGATAACTAAAAATTTTAAGGAAACACTTGTTCAACTAGTTCTCCTCTCCTGCAAGTGTTGAGAAAGCTAGTGTTTGGGGTTACTTTATTCTCCTCACCTGTAAAGAAGTTGCCGAAGCACTGGAGAAATTGAGGCTGAGACATATCCAAGGTTATGAGACAGGGTGTTGCCAGAATAGCTGGGTCTTTGGTCTGATTTTTTAGTGATGTGGAACACTTAATCCCCCATATTTCAGTTACAACAGGTATAAAATAAGGGTAATACTTGGTCTTGCTACTACTCAGGGTTTTATGAGGATCCAGTGAGATAGTAATGAAAGAGCTTCGTCAACTATAAAGCATTCTATAAATATGAAGTAATGGTGTTAAAAACAAGTTAGGCTTGAGGATTTTGTCATAGTATTTGTCATAACTAGAGAAAAAATAGAATGTACTACAAAATCGTGGGGTGAGAGTAACTGTAATACATAGTAACGCTAATAATAGAATCTGTAAGAATTTGCTTTTTGCCTACTCCACACCACAGAACCCCTCATACTTGGACTACTGTATGATTCTGTGGTCAGGAGCTGTGGCTGAGGTCCAAGGTCAATCAGATTATCTCCAGGAACCTCAAAATTTCTAAACATCTAACTCTTCTGGTACTTTAATATAATGTTAGTTTGTTGGCAATCTGTGGAAAAGCCACTCTATGGAAAACAAGCTATGATAAGCTTTATATCAAACTTGAGAGCTTTCTATATTTCATACTTAGTGGAATTATAGTCTTATTTTATTTTTGTTAGAGATTATGTTATGGGAAACTGAGAAATTTGAAATAGGTAGCCAAGACCAGTTCCACTAATGATGATGTGAAAGAGGATGTGTGATTCTCTTTCTCAAAAAATCAAGTATAAAACTGGACAAGATTGATTGAAAACAATCATTTTGGGGCACTGGAAATCAAGCAAATAGGCAGATGACAAATATGATTATACTTTGGGTAAGAAGTGGGGTTGGTGCCCTTTCCTGCCTTTACCCAGCCCCCAGTCCTATCTCAGTTAGTAAAAACTGCAGTTTTACCAGCTCATGGGTTTGTTTTACTTTCTACCAGAAACGATAGATTCAATTTGGAGTAGAGGTGACATATTCAGTTCATAATGGCTGGGAAAACATACAGCCCCCTCACCCCACATACAGCTCCATCACTGGAGGGTAAAGCCTTAGAGTGCAAGGCGTTTGAGCACCTCTGCTCAAATCAATGGCTGACCACTAAACCAGACCAGAAAATAGAAATATGAATTTTCAAGACACCAGGGGTTATACTTCATGGAAGAGACAGATTTTACAGTTTAAGTTAAAGCAGATTGCTAAAAGAACCTTCAAAAACCCTCAGAAAAAACTGAGGTCTATTAACTGAAGAATGGATAAGTGTGGTAAGTCCATGTTGTAGCACACATCAGCACTTCTTTACTTTTTATTGCCAGGTAAGTAGTCCATGCTGTGAGCATTGTTCACTGCAGGCAAAACTGGAAACAATTCAGGTACATTTACTGGTGAATCGTTAAACAAAATGTATTTTTAGCCACACAATGGAATATTACCCAGCCACGAACAAGAACAAAGTCCTGATTTATGCTGTTGATACATACCATCACACAAATGGACATCAAAAATGTTGCCAAGAAGTTGAATTTGTCTTCTTCTCATTTTCCCTCCCCCTTGACTAAATCTTTTATTCAATTTAGATTGTGGGACACTCGGATTTTTGTCAGATAAGATGTGCCTGGTGGAGATAAAATTAGCTTGGGTTGGAGTGGCCCTGCTTCAGTAGGGAGAGCCCTGTGAGCACACCTGGGAAGGCTTTGGAGGAGGGAAATGGAGCAAAGATGCATTTTGAAGGATGACTAGGAGTGCACTATTATCCAGGTTGCGAGGGAAGTTGGTGGAAACTTTAAAACTGGGGCATTGGATTTAAACAGAAGCATTGAGAGAGTCAATGAGCAGGAATGGTGGAACCTTGTGGCCCAGCAGAATACCAGGAGAAATGGGAGTCCAGGATTAGTTCAGCGTTTGCCTTTGGCCGTCTGGGCAGGTGGTATCGTTCATTGAGGCCATAATACAAGACACTCCGGGGACTCGTTTGTTTTGCTTGTTGATTGGGAAACCAGGAGTTCACTTCCGGAGCTTTTATCCTGGGAGTGCAGTGATTTGCCTCCGTTTGATCGGACTTAAAGGACGATCCCCTCTGACTTCTGGCTTTGGGAGGCCACACTGGAGCCTTCGTGGGGAAGCGACCTGGCATGTGGTCTGTGCTGCAGTGTGAGTTACTGTCTCTCACTTTACAGGTGAAAACAGCCTTGAAAATTTCTGGATAGTAACAGTGGGAAAATCTCACTCATAGAAACCTCCCATATTACAACTTAGTCATTCCTTTTAACTATTTTCCATCTGATTGCTTTTCCTCATATTTCACTGCTTGTGAAGTACATTCCCTGTATTTCTTTGGTAGAAAGAAGTTTAAAAGGTTAAAAAAACCCCACACTTCTCAGTTATTTATGTATATTAACTCATTTAACTTTGGAAACAACCTTGTAAAGGTCCTTTTAATCATTCTCATTCTTGATAAAAACTTAAAAATGAAGATAATTGGAAATCTGTAGGCTTAAAGATTGTTGATAGGCCATTAAAAAGATGCAGTCTTCATATCCATTGGCATTAGCATGAAAGTGAGGGTGACAGCTTGCCATTTTGGAAATTATATTTCTGATTTATCCTTCTTTTGAAATGAATACTTTGGTAACAGTTAGATCCATGTTACACAACACAGTTACACCCTACCTTTTAATACTGAGAATGTTGAAAATAGTTTAGAAAGTTAATCCTCTTTCTTAGGAAATATTTTGCATGTTCTTCCTTTCTTTTCTTGTTAATGATCATGAATCTATCTTTTTCAAATCTAAAATGCCAACTAACCAGTTGCTTCAATGCCTCTTAAAAACAGTAAAACTTAAAATTAGGTTCTGCATAGTGCTCTAGAGTTACTTTTTGGTAGTATGTTGTCGGATCCTGCTTTAATGTGTTCTTGGTTAAGATACCTTGAGGAAGTAAATTGCTTGACCTCCATGCGGCTGTTCCCTTGTCTATAAAATGAAGTTCCTGCTCCACTGCTATAAAACTCAGAATTCACTTCTTGGGCTTGAGTGCCATTGTAAACATGCAGTTTCCATTTGTACCACAAGAGGGCATGCCTGTGTTGGCCCTAAGGAGATGAGGCCTGATTCCTTTCAAAGTGGCTTTGATTCCTTTCAAAGAAATGTTAAGAACAAGTGGATGCAAAAGAAAAGGATTTTTTGGACAGTGTCAAGGGAGAGAGGAACTTGACACCTACAGTGACAAAAAGGAAGGAGTTGTTAATAAGATTTACCCCAATATCTTGGGATTCTTATTTATTGTGGTTTCCTTTTTTTGTAACTGTGTCTATAATTTTTCCATATAAACAGATATTGAACCCAAGATTTATTTAGTATCTCAGTAGTGGTCCTGAATAGTTAACGTTGGTTAAAGATAAATTGAATTGTCTGTATATGTGCAAAATCTGTTTGCCTTAAGTTAATAAATTAGGAAACCTTTTTCTACAGTGCAACAGTTTTAGAAATCATGCATGATTCTCTCTCTGTAGCACCAGTTTGAAATGTTCATTGCCTGTTCACCATGAGGAGTTACACACTTGCAAATACTGTGAAGATTGCAACATTCCCAAAATGAAAGGATATAAAGGAAAAAACAACTCTGTACCTCTGTTTTCTTTGCTTTCACCATGGAAATTGTTCCTTTTTCAGAATGTGCGGACACCATGGTTATCTGGCCATACAAATGCCCTCCATCTCATTTATTGGGGTAAAGAAGAAGTAGCGACTAACTGATGCACGGGCAAGCTGTTCCCTTTCAAAGTTACTTCTAAAAATGATGAATTATTCCAGATGTGCAAAGAAAGTGTAAGGAGCAGTATGGAATGAGAGTGTTTGATGGTTATTAGGACGTTCTGGGTGTCTGCCAAAAGCCTGTCTCCGGTCCACCTGCAGAGGTGGCTCTCCTGAAGCTGATGTTGGTCCTTCCCCTGCCTGCACGTGTTCACACTTTCAGTAAACATAGATGTGTTCCAAAACACAAAAGAATAGGACTGCATGTGTTTTTAATCCTCAAGCAATAATTTTAAGTGATGATGATGCTGTCACCTGTAAGTGATGAACTTTTTCATTTCTCCCAACTGAAATGCTATATACACTGAACAGAACTGCTATTCCCCTGACAGCTCTGCTCCTCCTCTGAGCTGGCTACCTCAAAGCCTGCATAGAAGTAGAGATTGTGCAGTTTTTGCCTTTCTGTGATTCGTTTATTTCACTTAGCACCCTGTCCTCAAGGATATTCACGTTTAGCATGTGTTGAAATGCCCTTCCTTTCTGAGGCTCAAGAATAACCCATTGCACCTTTTACAGATCTTCCATCTGTCAGCGCACACCTGTGTTGCTTCTGCCTCTTAGCTGTTGTGAATAATGTGCGCTGAGCACAGAAGTGCAGATAATCTCTTTGAGACTTGAATTTCACTTGTTATGGATAAAGACCCAGCAGTAGCATTGTTGGATCACACAGTAGTTTCATTTTCAAGATCTTGAGAAACCGCCACACGGTTTTCCATGGCAGCTGTGCCCTTTCACCTTCCCACCAGCAGTACTCAGGGTTCTGACTTCACACCATCTTGCCGACCTTCGTTATTTTTTAGTTTTATTTTTTATGACAATCAGTCCTGATCAAGGCAAGGTGATAGTGCGCTGTGGTTTTGAGTAGCATTTGGTTGATGATGGGTGAGTTCTGCTTCTTTCCTCTGATGAAATCTGTTCAAGTCCTTTGCCTGTTTTTTTAAGGTGGATTATTTACTTATTTGCTATTGAGTTATGGGGAGCCTTACATATTTATGGACATTAACCTCTTATCAACCATGTTGTTTGCGAATTTTGTCTTTTTGTGACTTAACCCTTTATTAACTTCTTTTAGTTTACATGTTAAAATACTAAGTTTCTCCACTACCAGTTCAATGGCTCCATAGCCACCTACTGAATTAGCCGCAACACACTTAGCCAGCTGCCCTGCTGATGCTTGGAGGGTTGTATTTCACAGACACTGTTCTGGAACTCACATCTTCCCTATCGCACAAAATCCCATGTGTTTCATTCTAGTGATATAAGGCAGTTTTATTGAATTACATGCCTGGGATGTGTTCAGATATCAAGTGTGAGAATAAGATCTAAGTTTTTTTCCTTCCATGGAGTTAACCAGTTTGTGCTTGACTGATTGTACCAACTTTCTTGTCTTCTTATCAGTTTTGCCCATCTTCAGTGCCCTCCGGTAGCAGGCACTTGACAGAAACGTGAAAATTGAATCAGCCTTTAATTTTGGTTTTATTTTGAGATGTCTTACTTTTTCCCAGTGAGAGAGCTGTCTCTCTAGGTCTCCATCACACACTTTTAATTACTAGAACAAGACCTCCTTTATCGTCATCATTTCTGTTAATATTTTTTGGATTTTTCCAGACATTTTCTGCCTCATTTGTCTGTCAGCTGAACTTTTAAATAACTGGTCACTTCTCTAAAACGATTATGTTTTTGACTGACAGTGTGTTTGTTTTCTGGGGAAAAAAAAAATTTTAAAGGCATTTGTATTTTAATTTTCTGGCCTAACGAGTACTGCATATTCATGTCGTTTTTAAATTCTGGAACTTTTCGGTCAGAGAGGATAAATTTCCCAGATTTCCTTTTTCATTGAAATTCAAGGCAATTAGAGAAATCCATCACAGCAAACAAATCACGCCACATGTTTATTCCGTAAAGACACAGTGTTTTTCTACATCAAGCAGCTTTTCAAAGGCTTTGCCTCCTCCTTACAAAATGAGGCTCACCCGGTGCTGCCTGTGCCCCCTCTGGACAGATTCTTGAAAACAGATCATAATTTGTGTGCTCCTTTGGTCAAAGACGTCCTCTTTCATGTAACCCCTGTTTTCCCACCAAACCTTGCAGGAACACTGTGCACTCCACTTCTTTCTGATGCACCTTTTTGATGGGGCAGTGGGGGGCAGGCACAGCCCTTCACACCTGCTGGGGCCCTGGCAGCGGTGCCCAGGGAGGGCTGGAGCTGGTTGTCATGTGCTGTCACACAGCCGGGAGGGCTCCCAGCCAGCCCATTTAGCCTTTGTCTTTTTTCCTTGCATAAAACTGCCTATTTTTCACTTCACATGGGGGTGTTAGGCACTTCAGAGACGTTTGTTCTTGTCACACCGCGCCATCTGTGGTCGCCTGGCATCCCAGACAGGTCCCCAAATAGACCCAGTGTCCGCTGGCTGCGCCGAGGGTGGGGTCCTGGCCGTTCCGCACTCTGGTGTGACCGGCCCTGCGGTTCACCCTCGGTGCTGTGGGTGCAGTTCTTAAAACAGTTTAGATAAACTCGTCAGGGTAATTTTAGATTTGAAGAAGAGTTGTAGACAGTTCAGAGAGTCCCCTTGAGTCCCTCACCCAGTCACTCCTATTGCTGTCCCCTCCATTGCGATGTCGACTTTGTCACAATTAAGGGGCAAGCACTGGTGCATCACTGCTAGCAGAAACCTACCCTTCGTTCAGCCCGCACCTCGCGCTGCCCCTGCCCCCGGTGTCCTTGTCCTGCCCCCGCTCTCAGGAGCTGCCAGGGCAGCGTGCTCCATTTATTACCGCCAACCCCCTGGGTTTCCTCTGGTCAGTGCCTATTCTCCCCTTGCCATCTTTGTGATGACCTTGTCCTTGGCTGAGGAGTCCTGGTTGGATAGTTCATAAAATGTCCCTCAGTTTGGCTGTTCCTTTGATTGTCAGATGGGGTTTGGATTGTTGAGAGCAAGACACAGAGGTGAAGTGATGTGGTTATCGGGTGCGTGCTGTCACCCCGTCCGTGCTGGGGCGTGTCCGCCCGTGCCACCCGGTGGCCAGGTCTCCACCGCGAGTACCTGGCTGTGACTTGGATGTCGCCGAGGGATGCAGTGGAGGCTGGGCTTACAGCTTTGTGAATTGTCTTTTCTGTCTGTACCGTTTAAACCACATGGGCTGTTTGTTTTGTTTTATTTTTTTGGTGCTCTTAATTGTGTACATTTGTGTCGAAAGCCTTCAGGATAAGGAAAACTACCTGGACCCGAGACGGATTTGAAGTCGTTGGTAGCTGTGTTGAGTCTTTCTCCCCGTCCATCTATGTTGGGCTTAGAGGTTTTATTTTAGCCCTCCATCCCTGGGCCACACGGGCGCCTCCGTCCTGCCACAGATGGCTGCACAGCTTGTGTTTCTTCTTCTAGCATAAGGAAGTCTCATTTCCCTCTCACTGTTGGGGGAAAAAGTGTAGCAGAAGAACATCTCATCCATACTGAAGCTTATCAAATAAACACTCAAATGTATGCATTCTCATCACTTTGCTGGAAATCGTTCTGTGTGCAAAGTTGGAAGCTGTGTGAGTTTCAGTGCTCCGCCGTTTCCTTCCGTCACTTCTGCCAGCCACCCGGCCCCCAGCCTAGGAGCGCAGACCCCAGAGGCCTGGTCCCTGTGTCCTTATGGGGGTGACGTTCTCCGTGGAGTTGGTCTTTGGTCTAATTCTTCTACACTTCACTCAAATGACCTCATTTATATCTCCATTTTATTTCTGAAGACTGGTGTGGCCTACCCTAGGAATGTCCTTGAAACAATAAAAAACTGATGTTTTTGTCCTTCGAATTTTTTTTTTTTTATAGCCCGTAGGGAACTTAGGGTTTCAACAACCCCTGTGATCAGCATGAGGAGGCCAGAAGTGACTGGTCTGTCAGACATTCATCGCATCCGTGGTCTCAGAGGAGTCATTATGGCGGACTAGCCGAAGTGTATCTTCAGAAGACTAGCACTTCATGTTCCTCCTTCTTATGGTGAATTTGTTTAAGACATGAGTGTTAGTGTATTTTGGCTTTCAGTCAGTCTTAGAGTCTAGTAAGAGGGGAAAAATTTTTAAAAATGTATTTTTAAGAGGACTTCTCACTTCCTGGTCACTCGGTATGACAGCTCAAAAAAAGAAGAATGTTTTTAATCAACCACAGGGGAAATCCTTCCCTCGGCCCCTCAGATCTACTTTCAGTCTGTTAAAGATTCCTAAACTCAGATAGGGGATTCCCACATGTGCTATAATAAGTCTTTATCAGGTTTTCATCTGTGTGAGTGGTGGAGGCTGGAGCCCTTGCTCTTGGTTGTGTGAGGGCTATCCACTGTGCCGTTACTTTGTCTTACTATTACTCACTCTTTTTTCTAAGTGTGGCTGTGCAAGAAAGATAGAGGCTGAGCATTTTAAAAAGAAATAGAAAAAAATTAATTTGTTAACCTGGTAGCTTAAAGAGACCTGCCAAATACGGATCTCCAGCTGTGTTCTACTCCTCTGCAGCAGGGAAAGCCAAGTCTGCAGGGTCCCCTCTCCCCTCCAGTCTCTGCACCGCCCGTGCCTGCAGCTCAGGCGGGGGGCAGGGGTGTCGGGGGTGTACCGCAGGTATGCTTCCTGCAGTTACCATCCAGGCCAGTTTCTGCAGTTTGAAGTGCTCTTCAAGATGAGACATGTGGAGGCGTTGGGGGACCTGCTGCACACCAGGGTGAAGCACCACGCCACATCACGCTTGGCTGGCGACCGTGAGAAAGTCAGAAGTCATGGTGCGGCCCACCTGCGCTGCGCCTGCCCTTTGCTGAGCCTGCGTGTAAGGCTGTCTCTTGGGACAGGGTTCCGTTTCCACTTCCCCCAGAACATGCGACACCCCCACAGCAGACGGGAGCCTGCCTCCAACTTCCCACTTTGCAGGCACACTTGGACGATGAACCATGGGAACGTTCTCCTACTGAAGAGGAAAATTCTCAGCTGGCACATAGAAAGCAGAGCCTCAGGTCCCGCCAGCTGCTCTTCCAGCATTTGCACTGTGCTCGGTGGGGCTGGTTCCCAGGGACCCAGCTCTCGAGAGGTGCAGTGGGTGGTGGGAGTGGGCAGGGTACAGAGACTGTGTTTCTCAAGACCTGTGGGAAGTCTTCCCAGTGCGCCCAGAGGTTAGCAAACCAAAAAAAAAAAAAATTACTTCTGAACTTTCCTGGTTCATCCTCAAGCCTTTATGCCCCACAAGGTAATAATAAATTTTATGCTTGTATACCAAGAAGAGTCAGCCTTTGTCAGGGCTCTTTAAAATGGATGTGTTCTATTTCCTCCTTTTAAATTGTGCTCCTCCTCTACAATACCATGTATTTTCCTCTGGTTTTAGAATTTAAAGAAAGTTTACACGTAAACACTACAACCTCTCTGAGACCAACACCACACCACCTGCTGACCCTGTGCCATTCTCAGGGCACCACAGTCATCCTGCGAAGTCCCTATCTGCAGACAGATGCTGGGTGGCTGCCCTGGGGGCTTCCACAGAGCCAGGCTGTAGCCCAGAGACACCAGGCTGCACAGCGACTCTGCCAGGAGATGTCTTTCAGATATGTCTTTCTCCTTAACACAAAGATGCAGGAGTGACAGTCCCAGTATCAAGTTATCCTCTTTGATTTTTGATGTGGTCCAAACTCAGAGTTTCTAAAAGCAGGTTGCACACACAGACATAATGCCTTTGCCTGAACATGGAGGTCCGTCCTAGGCAGTTAACATTTAGTCATTCAGCAAACATTTGTTCAATGTTCTGTCAAGCCAGGCTCTATGATGAGGTGGGAGTACAGAAATAAGTGGATTTGTAGGCTAAAGAGTGTGCATGTGGGAACAGCTCCGGGGGCGGGGCGGGGGGCTGAAGTTCCCACTCAGACCTTTGGTCACTAATACATGATGGGGATTTGGGAGGATGGATACAAATAAGCAGAAAGCAGGGGCTGCGATAAGATGGGTGGCTGCCGGGGAAGCTGGCTCTGTGGATACTCCCAGGGAGTTGCTGTGTATTTAGAGGTTTGTAGAGGCTGGAGACCACAGGACATGCAGGTAATGGCGCGGTGTCAGGACCTGCTGAGGTCAGGGCTTATTAAAGGTGGCTTCTCAGACAGCTTAGTTTTGAGCACATGCTGGCGTCTCATGACAGTTCAGCCATGCAAAGAAGGGGTCCCCGGCAGGTATGGGAGGATGGACGATTTATTTTGGTAGGGATTATTAGAGGAAGAATGGATGATGAAGTAATCGCTGAACATTTAAATCATTGAAAAGTATCCTATTAAACATCCTTGGACTCTGTTAGTTGAAAAACTATCGGTCACTTGGCTAGAAGGTGATCAGTTTTCCTGTACAAGTCTTAATCTCCTTACAGTCTGTTAAGAAATTGCATTTGAAAAGAAAAACAAAAAACAAAAAACCAACACCCCCTCCCCCCCCCCCCAAACTTCACCTGGACTGCTGCTAAGCCTCCAGCTGTGGTGCTGTGGCTCTGTGGTAGGCTGCTCAGTTCTGTTCCCGGTGGGTCTGGGTGGGGTTTCTCTTACAGGTGTGAGGTCACAACTTGACAGCAGTCAAGTTTTCAGGGATCTGCTGGTGAAGAGCTTTCTAGTGTAAATTGAGGGGAGTTTGGATCTTTATCTGAAGGCAATAGGAGCCACTGAGGGAATTTTAAAACCCAGCAATCAGCATAAGGAGTGGGAGAAGTGGATTAGCTGCAGCTCAGGCTGGATTGGGATAGGGGACTGGGGGGATAGTAGATAGCAGCCCCCTTGTCCCCTAATCCCCTCATATGAAGTTGCTCTGAGACAGAAGCCTAGCTGGGGGAGGGCAGGGCAGGGCAGGAGGGAGGGATGGGGTGGACTTGGAAGTTAGTAGTTGCTTTTAACTTTCAAAAGTTAAAGTGTGTGTAGTTTACTACAATTTAAAACAAAAGGTCAGTTCTGGTTAAGGTGATGAGGAAAAGATGTCAGTAGAAGCAGCCAGACTGTGACAAGGGCTCAGAGAAAGGTGCCGAGGCCCTTCCGTGGGCAGCTGCTCCCTTGTCCTGTCCTCTGGCCTCTCCCCCTGGTCCCCCTTTCTATCCCAAGACACCAGGAGCAGTTCCAGAGCTGGTGTCCTCTGACGTGGGCTTTGGGGCTGTTCCAGGAGCAGTTCCAGGGCTGGTGTCCTGGGCTTTGGGGCTGTTCTCTGCTCCTGCTCTGATTTGTGGGACTTGCCTCAGACTCTGCCCTTCCTCAGAAGTTCCCAGGCCTCCTTCAGCGTGTCTGCTGTGGTGGGGCAGATCCTTCAGAGGGGTGCTTGCCCTAGGCAGCCCACCGTGGTGGTGATGGTCAGTCTGTGTTGTCCTGTGACTGTCAGGCAACACCATGCTGTTGTCCTGGGTGTGGCCAGGTTGCAAGAAATACCAGGGTTCCTGAGATAGGAGTCACAGCTTTAATGGCGGGGCCCACGGTGGCCACACACCTTTGTTTTTTCCTTTGGGGTCTCTGAGGTCTTACTATTCCAGGGTTTTCTCTCATCTTTTTGATTATAACATTTAATCACTGGCAGATCACCCCATGGCCATAAAAGTAACACTCCACAGTTACCTGGTATATATAGTGTGGTTGTGTTTGTGAAAATGCATTTCTGGTCTCTATTTGATGTGAATAAAAATTTGACCTCCTTTGACTTTTATTTCTCTTAACAGGCCTGTGTGTGCAAAATAAACAGTTCTCCCTTTTTAAACATGTTACCCAGGTTACAAAACCCTCTGCCTCTTAAGAACTCAGGAGGATGGACTTCGTGGGAGTGAAGGTGATGAGTCAGACCCACGAGCTTGGAAATGACGGATTGGTCGAGCCTTCATTCGGCCAGGAGTTTCCTAGGCAACCATGTGTGCAGTAATTAAAGGATGAGGAACCAAGAGGTATGTACTTGGAAATTTTAGTCCTCATGCAGTTCTTGTCAGATTTCATGTTTCCATGTAAGCAAATAAAAAAAGGCCTAATAACTATAGAAAAATAGCATTATCAAAGGGTGTGTGTGTGCATCTGTGTTGTACGTTACCTTTTAACACTGTATATACATCTCAACTCTGGCGTATTGGGAAATGCAGAAAAGAATATACTGCTAAAAGTGGCTTTATTAACTGTGATGTAATTTTGACAATTAGCTATCTTTCCATGCCCTGGTATCTGAGCTCATCACCATCACCAGACTCTCCAGTGTATGGAGGAGGCAAGTTTCCTAATCCTATTTCCTCTTTCAGTGTTAATGCTTGAATTTATTTATCCAGATGGTCTAGTTGGTTCCGTCCTCTCCTTAGGTGGAGCTGAAATGCATTGCTCAGTGGCCTGAATGCCAGGGTGGGAGATGGTGAACAGGAAGGAGACGCTTTCAGCCTCACTGTGCTTAAGATTTCCCGCTAACTCTTCACTCTCATTCTTCCTCTGTAGGTTTCTACTTGGATGACCTGAAGGGTATGTTAACCATTCCGCGCAGATTTTGCTTAACCCAGACTTGTACTAAATTCCGTTTTTATGAGAAGGTAGCTTGTTTGTATGCACCAGTGAAAGACGAAAGTCCTGTGAGGTAATGCGACAGACTGATTTTTACTGGCGTTATGACGACTACCCAGAAAGAGCCAGAATATTAAAATATTAGCAGTGTTAATATTAGTAAGTGTGTGCTGTCATTCTAGATCAGATGTTCTGTGGAAGATGAGATACAAAAACGACTGTTTCTGAGGGAAGAACAAGAGGGGCCTCCCTCCCACTCTGCCCGTGAGTGGGTTTTACCAACATATCAGCTGATCGCCATGATGGTTGGATTACCTCTGGGTATGCCAGTCGATTCCCTTCCACAAACAGCAGCTTCAGATACTCCTACTGCAGACATGTGGCAGATTAAGTAGCTGAACTTTGTTTCTCCTCCTCCCTAGGTTCCCAGATCCACAAAAGAAAATTAGGTTAGCATATCCTGATCTAGGACTTTTCCCCCATAGCAAGAGTGAACATTTTCTAATCCTTACAGTCAAGTGTTCTTGATCCTTCCAAAGTCCATTTTACCCTTGACTTCTAAGTGCCATTGACAATACAGTTCTACTCTGGATTTGAACTTGCTTCCTTTGATTACATGTTTGAAATGTCAGGCTGTAGTTTATGAGTGGTCTTAAAGTTATTTTTAAACAAGGTAGACAACATTATTTACAATATCTACATTTTTCACATTTTTTTGTGAGATAATAGTTGATTATCAAATTGCCTCATGCATTCACTCACGCAACTGGAGTGTCTCCAATTTGCTAGTCACTGCCGTGGTAGCATTGGGGATATAGAAATTAAGAACTGGTCTATTTTAAAAGTGCTAGTAAGTCCAAAGGGAGAGACATACAAATACTGCTGTAAGCACTAACTTCTCTAGCACTAACTGTGTTCCAGGCACTGTTATAAGTGCTTTGTAGGCATTAACTTTAAATCATGGATCAATACAGAAGCCCTGTGAGTTCTCATTACTATTTTACACATTCTTATTTACACATCTATTTTACACATGAATAACTTAAGGTCTAAAGAGGTTAAGTTGTTGTGCAAGGTCATACATCTTGTTTGAGTTGCACTGAAAATGCTGTCCCCGGGGTGCTACTCAGGATGGAGGAGCTGCCCTGTTGGGAAAATGGGGACTAGAGGTATGGCTATCAGTGACCTTTCCCCAAAGGGAAAATAGCCCGGACAGATTGATTCAGAGAAGTAGAAGAGCCACATTCCTTCAGGAAATTTGTTTAGTAACACCAAAATGTGTATCATAAATGAGTTGAAACAGTGACAAAATATTGGAAGATGGAGAGATAGTTAAACCAGATTCCTACATATTCAGTATAAATGACAAGGAAATAGCTGTCTGATTTTTGAGAAAATCTTTGTTTCCAGTTGGTATAAAATGATGCTAAAACATGACATTAGAAAGCCTAACAGAATAGAATATTAATTTACTTATATGCTGTGAGCACTGGAGACAATGTGGAAGCCCTTTTATACATTCTGAGATGAATTTCCCAATCACCAAAGGTTTTATCTGGGAAACTCTGTGATAATCTATAGAAATAGTCAACCAGTGTTAATTTTGTCTGAAGCAGGGGGAGGATGGGCTTCCATCTTCCAGATTGAAAATTGGCAGGAACTGTCTGAGTAGGCACATCAGCTATAAAACACCTGGGAAGGTGGCGGTGGTGGCGCACCAGAGCTTGGCTGCTCCACGTGCAGCTAACGGCCCTGCTCTTGTGCTAACCGCCCATTTCCATCCATGTAGCCATTATCTGCTCACCCAGTATTCCCAGGCTTGAGTCATCTCTGTCCTGCCCCAACTCCATTGAGTGATCTACTATTTCCCTGACCACAGTGGTTTTGGAATTTCCAAAGAGCTCCACGCCCAACCACCAGCGCTGCAATCCTTGGCTATCACTCATGGCTCAGATCAGTCAGTAGGAGATTCCTTATGTGGCCACACCCTCCTGTCCATCCACTTTATCCCACAAAGTTGTCACCACCTTACTGTGATTTCACTAAGATCTCTCACCTGCTGGACTCCGGCTGTGTTAAGCCATCCCTCCCTTCCTGCACCACCTGTTAGTCTCCCACCTGCCACCTCTGCTTGGCTTTGTACCCCTCTTGTTTCTTCACCTTCTAAAGCTACCTCATCACCTTGTCTTCCTCCTATTCAGTTGAGAATCTGGGTTTTAAATCATTTTTGCCAACTACACAGCCTGACCATTTTCCCCCAGGCTGTTGGAGAGAATCACGCAGCTGGGTAGACTGGTACTGGCCCACATGAGTTCCGATGCTGCTCCAGCACTGCCAGAGTTGCACGGTGTTACCCTCGCTAGCTGTCTGTCACCCGGCGTCCATGACGACTGTTGCTGAGCTAGTTGTTCTCTCCAGACTTCTGACTGCTTCTCTTTCTCCTGTCAGATGCTGCTCTCCTACAGTAGGACTCTGTCCCACCTGCCACCACGGAGCCTGCCACTGTCCCTGGGCACCTGTGACCTGATGACCTTCTGGTTCTTCTTCTATCTCTTGTACTGTTCTGTCTTAATCACCTTTGTTGGTTTCATCTCCTTCCAACTGACAGCTGTCTAAAGGCAAGTACAGATGCCTGTTTTCCCTTTCACGCACAGTGAAACCTTTTTATGCTGCTGTCCTCTGGCTTCTGCTGGAGGAAAATTGGAATTTATTTTAGGTTCCACGCCCTTGACTCTCAAGCTATACAGGAGAACTTGTGTGGATCCCAGCACTTGAATCTGACCTTAGCTAGCGCTAAGCAACCATATGAACAACCATCCTCCTTGGCTGATGAGTGGTTCTGCACCCTCAGAAAGAGTCCCCAAGGCTCAGGCCCACATATATGCAGGGGAAAGTTTGATTTGCATCTTTCAGGTTAGAAATGGTCAGGACTTTCCCAGATAGATCAGTTTTATTATTACAGTGTTTTAAAAGTGTTGTCTTCACTGCGTGCCACCGGTACGTTTGCAGATCAGTGAGGGGTGACAGTTTGCCCCCACCCCCTCTTCTCAGTAGAGCTCAGGTCTGTTCTCTGGTGCTGGTTCTCTGACCTGTCTTTGGAGCATTGCTGCCAGCTATCCTGTCGCTCCTTGCCAGGGCTGTGCTCCCACGTGCTTCCTCTGCTTGGCTTGTTGCTCCTCTCATTATTTCTTTTTCTTTTTCTTATCTCTGACTTTCACATAAAATTATGGATATTAAATACGCATTATTCATTGCTCAGTTCTAGAACTGGGCGTTTGGGGATACAGTGCTGAGAAGAGAGAAACACCGAAATGGGTGATCCCAGCATAACAGGGTGAAGTCTATGCTGAGCATTTGTTTTTGTAACCTCAGATGATCTTAGAACACCCTGTAGGTTTGCTGATGTGACCCTCATTTTACAGAGAGGTGAAGTCATTTGCTGGAGCTTGCTCACCCGGCAAGTCCCTTGGTGGGGCATGAGGCAGCAAAGCGCCTGCTCCTGTGTGCTGTGAAGACAGTTCTGCTTGCCCGTGCTGCCTCTTTCCATGCTGCCTGGCTGACCTGCAACTGTAGAATTCAGGAGCTTGTCACGGCTGCTTGCGTGCGGCGTATTGGCTCTGAGTGTAGTGAGGAGGTGCACAATGAACGCGCTCCAAGCCCTGGTTGTGGTGTGAGGGTGGGGGAGCCTTCCTCTGCCGGAACATCATACTGCTTTTATTGAGTTGATGGTGCATTTATTACTCCTGTGATCGTCACATGTAACACATTCTCACCAAAACACTTTATTTCTCTCCATTACCTTTGTAAGAGCCCACTTGAACCTATATCTGAAAGAGGAAACAGGCAGGGTTATCTGCAGCCCCAGAGGCTAGAAGCCTGAGATCAGGGTGCCCACATGGTCGAGTTCTTGGCGAGGACCCCTTCCAGGATTCAGATGGTGCCACTGCCCTGGTGTATTTGTACACAGTGGGGAGGGGCAGCAGAGAGCCTTTCTCTTTTTTCTCTCTTAAGGGGTCCTCATCTCACTCATGAGGGGCCCACCTTTATGTCCTGAGCACTTCCCAAAGCCCCACCTCAGGCTGCTGTCACGTGGGGGATTAGAGCTTCGGCACCAGTTCTGGGCTGGGGGGCACACACAGTCATTCTGTAGCACTGAGTGTGTGAGGAAGGGCTTCCCCGCACTGGGAGCTGCAGGCTCAGAGGCCCTGAAACGAGGCTTCCTGGTGCTTGGGAGCAGCTCTCTGGGTGCCAGGGTTGTCGCTGGCGCAGGACCGGCAACAGACAGGACAGGACATTTGGAAGTGAGGTCGGAGAGGTACTGGGGTGGGTGTGTCTGTTCATGTAAGCCCCAAGTTGGTGGGCGGGTAGGTTTGGTTCCCAGTGGTGTGGGAGCCTCTGGACCAAGGTTCAGAACTGGACTCTGACTTTGTAAGGTCACTTTGGATGCTGCGGGCCAAGAGTGGGAGTGCAGTGTGGTCTTGCCGTGTGGGTAGGGGATGAGAACCGGCTTGGCCCCAGGGGGATTGGAGGCGCTGGCTGCATCCAGGACACTAGAGGTGGAGCTGGTGCCTTTTGCTAATAGGTTGTTTGTGGCATATGAAAGAGCGACGGGCCAAGAATAATTCCATGATGTTCAGGCTGAGTTTTAGGTGAAGGGAATAGTACTGGGCTAGGGGAATGGTCCGGATTAACAGGAGGTGATGGTGGTGTCCAGCGACCGATGGTGATTTGTCCACAGTCACACCAGTCACAGACGGTTCAAATCCAGTCAGCCACAGTGTTCAGTTGGAGCCAGAGCAGTGAATTCAGAACATCCTGGGAACCTTCTCACCACTCCAGAGGAAGAACATAGCACTTACCCACAGAGCCAGATTCCGGAAGAATGCTGAGTGAGAGTTTCTTCGGGAGTGTGGGTGGGAAGCAGCAGAACAAGATGAAAAGGTACTAACAGAGAATAACGAGAGCAGCAGCCAGATCTGTGGCTGAATCACAAGTGTGACGTCTTGGGGAGCACAGACTAGGCCTGACACAGGGTGGGCTCCCTGGCCAGCCCTCCCAGGGTCCACTCAGCATGGGTAAAGGACAGGACTGTGTGAAGGGGAAGACATTCCAAGTTCTGAGGTTAATAGGAAGGAAGGGCTCCCTACTACTTGTCATTCCACATGAGGGGTGCCGGCCAGTGCACCCCAGGCCCTTAGTGCAGCTCTCTGTTGGGTCATGGAATGATCGCCCCCCTCTTCCCACCTATCTTTCACGTGCATGTTGGTTGTTTGTTTTGGAATTAAAGTCACATGACTTATGCAGTTCACTTTAAAGTGAGCGGTTCTGGGCAGAACGATCAGTTCCGAGACATTTTGATCTTCCCAAAAGCAAGAGCTGTGTTTGCTCAGCACCCCTCCCTGGCCTCCGCCCAGCTCTCTCTGGGGACAGCACAGCAGCTTTGATGGGAGCTGAGTGCACAGACTGCTTTGGACCAGGAAGTCTGGATTTAGGGTGCTAGTTTGCAGGTGGTGTTTGGTCACACCAGCTGCCTGGCACCTCAGACCTCGGGACCTGTGGGAAGCTGCCATGCTACCCCAAAATGTGGAAAGGATGAAGCCAGTGGACTTTTTGAGAAGCTGAGGTTGATTGTCTGCCTCTGGCTTCCCACTAGATTGGAAAAAGCTGGTATGTTGAGGCACCTTCGGGTTGAATTCCCTTTATGGTGGCTCGTCCCAACCCCACAGCAAACAAGTGTGGGTGAGGGTGTAAGACATGGAATGTCATCTCCAACTTTGCCTGTCATCTGTCTAGTGCTGCCATTTATTAGCAGAGAGCTTTAACTCAATTTAAATTAAAAAGTGTTGGGTGTACATTTGAAGAGGAGTGAGCCAGTTTTCCTAAATCTTACAAAGTATTGTAAACCAGTGCTGTCTCAATAGTGAGAAAATAGGTAAAGAGATGAGAACCTTGGCTCATTAGTATGTTATTTCAAGCTAGCTTTGTCATATGAGACCTTGAGACTTGGCCCATCTCAAATTGGAAGTGCCATTGTTCCAGATGTTGAAGAACCACATTTCTGAGACCTAAGAGTGACATTTCTGGAAAATCTAGTAAGCTGAGTGAGTGGCCTGCCAAAGAGAAATCCAAAAAAGAAGGAGTTTTCCATTCCTCCTAGTACAGGTGGTTTATGCCCCTCTACAAACACACCCCCATTGTATCTTGAAGCCTTAACTCCCAGTGTTAGGGTATTTGGAAATGGGGCCTTTGGGAAATAATTAGGCTTAAATGAGGTAGTGGGTCTCATGATGGGATTAGTGTCCATGTAAGAAAAGGAAAAGAAACAGGTGTTCGCTACCCCCACCCACTTTCAAGGACACACTGAAGAAATAGCTCTCTGCAAGTCAGGAGGAAGGCCCTCACTGAAACCCCACCCTGCTGGCACCCTGACCTGGGACCCCCCAGAACTGTGAGCAGTGTGTTTCTGTGGTTCAGGCCATCCAGTCCAGGATGAGTCCCTTCCTGCTTGTTGAATGAGCTTGTACATTTCAGTTGTACAGAACAAAGTAATCCAAACAATGCAGTGGTGTATCAGGTTCAGCTTTCTCTCCCCAGTCTTAACCCCCTCATGTGAACTACTAAGAGTTTGAGGTTTACTGTTCTGGTCCCATGCCATCTTGCATAAGGTAGTCAGTCGTGGCTACTGACCTTTAAGTCAGCTGGAATGAGGGGCAATTAACACTTCAGTGCCTCCATCATACTTGCCATATCAGGTGCTCAGTAGCCACCTGGGACCAAGCGTTGCCACCACGTATAACGGTCCAGGCGTGGAACACTCCTGTCGTCACAGGATGTCCTTGGGACACCATTGCTGCAGATGACATCTGTTCATATACAAATGTGTGTATCTATATGGATGTGTCTATAGATAGAGAGTTGGCATAATATTGTACAGACTCTCCTGCAACTTGTTTTTTTTCACCTATCAGGAAAACTGTTAATTTAGCATGATCCACATGCATCATCACGCCAGGAAAAATGTAAAGCAGCATGCGTAATGAGACAGTTTTAGCAATGCAAACCATTTTAATTTCAGATTTTAGAGGTAATTGCAACATATCTTCCATGCTTGTTCCAAATTTAACTAAACATTTACTTTTGGAAATGCCTCCTCAGGCTTGAGTGTGTTAAGACAGCTCAGGAGATGCAGCTTGAGCTTCATCGACTGAGCTAGATACGGGCACATGCATTTCCTGTTGTCCCTCAGTTTTATCATCTTCTTCCATCTACCCACTGTTCAGTAGACCAGCATTGTCCAAGACGGTAGCCACTTAGCCACATGTGGCTATTTAAATTAAAATTAAGTTAAAACATCAGTTCCTTAGTTGCACGAGCCACTTTCAGTGTGTCTGGTGGATGTGGTATGGCGGGCACAGGTGTGGGACGTTCCCACTTTGCAGAAGAGTCTCTCGGGCAGTGCTGCTCTGGATGCTTCCTTCAGACACATTTCTCATTAAATGCGGTGGCTCTCCCACCAGGGAGGAGGACACGCCAGAATTCCTGGGAGTTGGGTGAGAGCCTGCACTGCACGTTCAGCCCCACCCTGCAAGATTCAGAGCTTTCCATCCAAAGATGCATGTCCTCCAACTGTCTGCTGAGAATTAGTGTTCTGCAGTAAGTTAGTTGGGGAGGAAATCAGTGCTGCTGAGGCTCCGAGACTGGACGTTACTTGACACACTGGTTGGTGATGCAGCACACGTCCTGGGCACCTGTGTCAGGTGTGTTCACCTCAGAGGGGCAGTGAGCACTGACAAGAGTTACACTGTTAAAGTGACAAAAAGAATACTGTTTTGCTCCCTTTGGTGCAAAACAGGATGTATTTTTGTTCCCTTGTGTGTTAGCAAGTACATATTCTGGAGGGATTTGCAGGAAACAGAATAGTTCCCTCTGGGGAGGGAACTGGAGTCAGAGGTAGAAAAAAATGACTGTTTCACTGTGTGCCTTTTCCTTTTCTTTATCTGCCTTATAACTCTGTGCTTGTATTACTTTGTAAAAAAAAAAAAAAAAAAAAAAAAAAACCTAAANTACTTTGTAAAAAAAAAAAAAAAAAAAAAAAAAGACCTAAATAAAATAGGGGAAAAAATAAAACATGTCCTTAAAATGTGATATAGTGTAGATTTAGCAAGGATATAGTGTAGATTTTAGCAAGTAAAGGTCCCTTAAGACAGAAGGTATTATGCAGATGGGCAGGGAAAGAGGGCCGGCCACATGACCCCTTGCGAATTGCTCTGGGGGCCCACCCCTGGCCCAGCATGCCATTTCTCACAGGCAGGTTGTTTTGCAGCTATCCAAGTGATTGAAAATGATGTTTCTGACATACAATTAATACATTTTAGAAGAAAAATATTCTTGGTATTGAAATTTTTTTCCCCATGTAACCTTCTTGACTCTTGTGGAACACAGCTTAGAAAATGTTGATTTTAAACTCTTGGAAGTAATTATCCCAGAAAGATGAGATTGCAAAGAAATCGTTCTAGGTCTGGGGCACCCTGCTTCAGCTCCCGTCTTTCAAGAAGATGAATACTGGTGTTAATTGAGTCTAATTTGAATAGTGGAACACCACGGTTCGTTCAGCACTCGCCGCCCACGTTAGTCACGTGTTAGCTGAGCCAAGTACATACTTAACAGGCCCCACGGCCCTGCTTGCCCTCCTCTGCTCACTGCTGCAGGGAGGTAGGGAGGTCCAGCACGGGGGCCACTCTCAGGAGACCATGACGTCCAAAGTGGAATGCCCAGAGAGTACAAATGGAGTGCTGCTATTTGAAGGCTGAATCCTGTAATTCAGCACAACTGATTTTTTTCTATTAAAGCAAGTTGTTAGGATCTGTACTTTCTCAGGCAAGGAAATGAAGGGAGGAAGTAACTGGTTAGGAGGGCACCGTGTCCTAAACTGCATGCGATACAAAGGAAATCTTGCCTGTGGACATTTATGACAAGCCTTCCAAGAAAGGGAAATGTTCAGGATATTTAACCACCAGCACAGCATAGACAGCAGTGGCCTAGGACCTTCGGAATAGATGCCAGCCTGTTCTGCCTGGTCTTCAGTACTGTGTGGTGTGCGCAGAACTGTTACCACTGCAGGAGGGAAGGTCGTTTGACCTGGGACATGAGCTGTCCCCCAGTATCCATAGCCATTCTTTAAGAAGTCCCAGGAGGCCTGCTTCGTACCCCCAGCACCTGGTAGCTTTGTGACCTTGAGACTAATTTCTGGTTAATGTTAGGTACGTTTTTCCTGGAGCCCTTCCTGGAACCTTCTTTAGCAACACTGTATCTCCCCTTGCTCTTCCTTTTTATGCCTTTCCCATTCTTCTGCCTGGCATGTGGTTGTCAGCATCTTGGGCCGTGAGGGTGAGTCCCACATGGTACAGCAACAGAGCAGGTAGATGCCCTGCTGGTCGCCTTGGCTCCTACCTGAGTGGAGAGGAAGCGCTTTGGGGAAGCCACTTGGACTTCAGGCTTCCTGTCACTCTCAGACAAACATCCTGATTAATGTAGGTCCGGAACCTGCTAGGCCAGTCCACCTTTATCTTACTGAAGGCTTCGAACAACCTGTGAGCTAGGTATACTTGTTCCCATAGAATGGGTTAGGAGGCTGGAGTTAAATAAAAATTAAGCAGCCTGCCCAAATAGCCATTTAGAGCTGGCCTTGGATCCACGCCTTGGAGTGGCCCACAGGTCCACCCTGGCTCTGGTAATGAACGCGAGCCTTGGCGATGAGCACGCGGCACTGGGTTTTGTAACCATTCATGCTTTGGCAGAGCCCCAGTTTTGTGGATTTTTGAAAAAGACGTTGGGTTTTTCAGAGAAATTCACTTGTGGCTTTTTGAAAGTGGCAAACATGTCAACTGTTTTTCAGCCAATAATACTTATCAGAACAACTTTACTTTTTTTTAAATTTCAAAGAAACCTGTTCCTCTAATTTCCAGTATGTGCTTCATTGCCATTTGCCAATTGGTGCATTTCTATGAAAAGAGAATAGTTTGAAAAGAGATTTTGCAGTTCAATTTTCTTTCGTTAGGTCTACACTGAAGAAAACTGGGAGTTTTAAAATTCTCCTTATTGTACAACAACTCTAGAACATTCATTCCCGAGTCTGTTGGGTGATAATGTCGAACTAGGATCATTGTGGAATGAAGGTTGTAAGCCATTTGGGTTGTCACTTGGGGGCAGCCTCTGCAGCCAGTCTTCCTGCAGCATTTAGATGGATGCCAGACACCTGAGGTGGCTGGGGTCGTGTGGACAGCCTGGCAGCCAGTGCCTGGAGGCAGTGGGGCCCAGTGAATCCGGAGAGGCTAGCAAAACTGGGTCGGGTGCAAACGACGAGTTGGCAGGAGAGCCTGCAGTGGAGACAGGCCGCTTGACCTGCTGCCAGCCTCCTGGCGGTGCCCTGGTGACACTTCAGACCCATTCCCTTCTGTCATCTCAGAGTGAGCTCTTAATTAGTTACAACCGCAACCCCTGAGCTTATGTCTGGGATGATTGGACCTGCAGGATTTGTTCTGCACAAAACAGGAGTCAGTGGCAGAGAAGTGGGCAAGATGCTGTTTTTTAACACAGCTCTTAGACCTCCAGTTAATACTTAGCATTTTAAAATAGGAGATGTTCAGGAATTGATTTAACTTGAACCCAGTTTCTAAAATTTACTTGAGAATGGACAGTGTGTCTTTTTTAAAAAACCAGCATCCTGCAGAATTGCTTTTTGACTCCTGGTCTTAAAAATTGCCAGCCTGAGTAGGTAGTATTCCTGAGAAAATGCTAAGTTTGAATCAGACAGCTTGAGGCTTTTCTTGGTGTTTCCAGGCCATGTTCTCCATAAGTTCATTGGATCCGTGCTCGTGTTTATTTCACAGAAGCACAACTTTGATCTTTAAAAGGTCCTTTGAGGTTATCTTCTTCTGCCTTCTTATTTTCTGGTTGAAGAACAAAGGCTTAAAAAAGTTCATGCTACTTGCCAAAGGCCAACCAAGCAGCTGATAAGTGGGGAGGACACTAGGGCCCAGGTCTCTCAGCGGGCCTTAGTCCACGTGGAAGTGACATGCGTTTTAATTCCCTGCGTTCAGTGCATTGTTCAGTGATAGCTCCAGGTTGGGATACAACAAGGGGCAGAAGTGCTAGTGTTACTTCCAGGAGTCACCTAAGCGATGAACAGACAACTCAGCAGACAATATTGCAGTGATTGCCTTATTCCTTATTTTATAGGCTTGCTGCTGCCTCAAGCCCATCAGGAGTCCTCATTAGCTGCCAGAGGTAACACTCTTACTGTTTTTCATGGAAGTTAAGGGTTTATGAGGAATGATTCAGGGAGTTTTTTAAAAGACCTGGTGTATTGACATCATTAAGGTCCAAATCATTTTGCTTCCACTAGACTTTCTTTGATGGTGAATTTAGTAAACCCTGGTTCATTGAGTGCTTATATGAAATTGGATTTTTTTTTTTTTTGTGAGAGATTCTTTTTCTGTCCTATTTATGAAGTGTCAGATTCTCACCTGTCTTGAATTTTTGTGGGGTTAAATCTTGAATATTTTTCTTACAAAATACTAAGGTGGTATGCCAATGAAAACAGCGCCGTTTACCTCTCACAATCAAAGCCTGCAGAATGGCGGCTGCACACCTAACCTCAGAATACATGGCTATTAACTTTTCTTCTTGACAGTGCCAAGAAAAAGAGAAAAAACAAAACAAAACCCAGAAGCTTGTTTTTATCAAATAAGAAACCCTACTTCTATTAAATAAGTCAGAAAAATTCTTAAAATGCTAACTCGGGCACAATTTCCAAAGTCTCTGGTTCTGGTCTCAACCTCTCGCCTCCTGTAAAGAGTTAGAAGGAAATGATTTGTAACCAAGACAATAGCAGTCAGCATCTACTGAAACTCTGATAGTAAGTCTAAGTTAATCCAAACATGCTGAAAATGACAGAGTGAGTGTTATTTCTAAAAGTGGGGAATTTTCCCTCCTGTGGCTATAGACTAGTAGGAATTTTATTAAGCAATAGTGAACTTTTTGTGATAATCATATACAAACGCATATACAAATGCATATGATAATCATATACAAACACATGTGATAATCATATACAAACGCATATGTGTGAATTTTTTTGTCCTCAGAGCACTTTCAGGTTCATAGAAAAATTGAAAAGGAAGGTACAGAGATTTCCTGACTCTTCTTGCCCTCCCACCCCATGCAAGTCCTTCATTGTCAACATCCCTCACTTGAGGGTGCATTTGTTACAGCAGGTGAACCTACCACAATACATCACAATTAACCAAAGTCTAGGCATTGTATATTTCCTAAGTTTGGTAAGTATATGAAATGTAGCCGTCATTATTTTATCAGATGGAGACTTTCCATTGCCCTAGAAAATCCTTTACCTGTTTGTCTCCCCCCCCCCCATAACCTTGGCGATCATTGACCTTTTAACTGTATCCACAGTTTTGCCTCTTCCTGCAGGCTTATAGTTGGAATCATATGATATGTAGGTGGCAACTATATTTTGAGCCAGGTAATCTTTTATTTTTGCCACAGTAGGGCCTGGCATTTTGGAGGCTTTTTCTGAGGAAGAAAACGTAGGTGATTTTTGTCACACAAGTGATTACTGTGAAGATTTTACAGTTTGGGAGGAAAAGGTTGTTTTTTTTTTTTTTAAACTATGATGGATACTTTTACTTCTCCTGAACTGTAGCCAGGGAGAGATGAACACACAGGGCCACTTCTCGCCCCTCTGCCTTCCCAGGCTGGTCCCTCTGCCAGAGATGCGCATGCTCGCTCCTGGTAGATCTCAGGGCATGCTGGGTGCTTCAGAAAACACCTCCTTGGAGAAACCTTGTTGGCCCTTTTCCTTATACAGACTGATGTTCTCTCAAGTCCTTGTCCACTTCTGGTCCTCTGTCATAATCGTTCTCCCACATGCCTCTCTATCTTTATGGACTTCGACTTCCTTGGGGACAGGGCCTGGGCGTCCTCCCTCTGGGTGGGGCCGAGCAGCGTCTGGAACATAGTAGGCTTTCTGACATTACTTGTGGGACTAATCTCACCCACTCAGGGAAATAGTGCGTTAGAATTTCTTTCCATGTAGTAAGGTGACTTTGTGTTTCTAGCACAGAAGTAACTCATCATCAGAACTGGGAAAAAGTCATGAGACTTCGTGTTATTTTTAATTATGTGTACGAATCTGCTAGAGTCTGGTCTTCACAGTCACACCACATAGCTCGGCATTTTATTGCATAAATATTTCTGTGGTGTGTTGCTGATTATGATAAAACTGAGAATTTGAACCTAAGACAAGACTCTCCTGTTGCCTTGTAAACTAGAGATCTGTTGGTCCTCAGAGTGTGGGTGGTTTTTTCAGAGCCCCAGAACGAGACATGGATGCCAGTGCAGAGTTTATTTGGAAGATGGAAGAAACACCTTTAGGGGAGTGTGAAGTGAGATGGGGAGGTAGCCACATGGGTAGTTAGAGCCTGGTTTTGCCAGGAACTCTGGTAGGCAACAAAGTGTACACCTCTGCCGACGCTCCACCCTCTGGGGGCGCAGAAAGTGGGTTACTTAAACATTGCCTCTGGTCAGTCCCCGATTGAGGGCTACAGGAGGTACATTAATTTCTGAAGTTCTGCCTGCCTTGTGCTTAGTCCCTCTCCTTCCACACCGTGCTTGTGGCATAGCTCTGGCAGAGAGAAGCTGATGGGCGGCAGCAGAACGTCTAGCAGCAAGCCCAGAATCAGGGCACAGTGTTGGCAGGGAAGGTGCAGGTGGGACATGGCAGTGTGATGGCTTGTTTGACAGTTCAGCTTTCATCTTTGCAATCATGAAATACCTGGAGAGGGAAAAGTTTTCTTGAAGAGATTTAAAATTTAGAAATATGTTTTCTCCTATCTGAACTAGGTGATAATTCTTATGGAAAGGAGGTGGTCGGTGAAAGGTCATCTTGACTGGGTCGGCCTTACAACCACCATTTCTTTTTTCTGGTCAGTGGCTGATTCAGCAGTCCTAGGTCAGCTTTAGAGATGACATTGTCCTGAATCCTGTTCTCAGTCAGTAGATGGTGTGTGTGTGTTTCATTACCTAGGAAAGCTGACACAGAGAGAGATACAGGGTTGGAAGGACTCAGAACACTAGGTATCTCCTCTTATAGATGAAGAAGTTAAGATGCAGAAATGAAAATTCCAGATGAAAATTGGTGGATGCAAGAAAAGCAAACAGAAATACAAATAACAAAAGGAACCAAAGAAAACTGCATTTTTGTATAAACGCCTGGCATCATCAGTGTTAGGAATTTAGCAGCCCCCAAGAACTGTGAAGTGAGGGCTTTGAGCAGGTCTAGGCCACACTGGTGTCCCCCAGGGACTGCTGCCACCCTGTATCGTGTAGCTGACCTTCAGCTGTTCCTATACAGAGTTCGTAAGTGGTAGGAAATGCCACACCAAAAACGGGGGTATTGAAAGAATCTGCTTGTAAAGCTGAAATACATATTAAAAATGCAAATGTGTGTGTGTGTGTGTGTGTGTGTGTGCATGCAGAGGATGTTAATGGAAAAAGGAAGACCAATGTGTTAAAATTTCTTAAAGATATATATGTAAGTAATCCCCTTTCTCTTGCCTCCTGCCTTCCTCCTTAGCTGAGACTTAGCCTTTCGTTAGGTCTCATTCACAGCCATGCCATTTCACTGCTGTAAGCTTTTATGCCTCCCTCTAAAATAGAATGAGTGATTGATTTATTCCTTGGCTAATGTGTCATCAGTGGGAATGTCTAGCATCAGATTGGTAGAAAATAAAAGATCGAGCTAATCAAGGGCAAAAATTTTTGTTTGATTTTACAGGCAATCCCTCCCCCCCAAAAGTGAATTTAAATCATGAATTAAAGGGTCATCCTTTAATATTCTTTAGTTTTCTACAGTTTTGCTTGAACTTAGATGACTACTTCAAGTCAAAGAAATGATCCCTTAGCTGGCTCTACTTGGATAAGGAGAAATGTATTAGCTATTTCTGCTTCGTTTGGTGCAATACTGCTTTTCAGTGTCTAAAATAGTTTTGAGTGTGATGCTCTCAGCAGTTGGAGAATGGACTGGGATGATCTTTATTATTTGATTTAGTGGCAGTAGTAATTTCCAAAAGAAGAGATATCAAAAGTTAAAAAAATAAAAATTCTTCCCTGTTGCTGCAGTAAAATTTTCTATTTCATGAGGTTAAATGAAAAGCAGATTTGTTGAGTTTCCTGATGTACTATTCTGATTGGTCAAATGTCTCCTCCTTTCTTCCTCCCTTCTGTCAGCAGATGGCGTCTTATTGTTTCCTAGCTCTTCTGCTGCCTTTGTCTTTTTTATTTTTATTTTTTTCCCTTGCCTTTCGCCTCCTTGGCAAACATTTGTCACAAGAATGGTTGCTGTTATTGAAAAAAAAAGTCTCACTGTGACATGTTGTCTTTTCAAAAGGACAAGAAGGAAAGGAGGAAACAGGTTTTCATTGCTTAAGGCATAACGCAACTGGCTGGTTTTCTCCCTAGCACATTTACCAGAGGAGCGCTTGCTTGCTTTTAGAAGTGGATCTGATATTTTCTCCTAACAGTTTAGCCCGCCTTTGTATCTTTATGCATGCTGTTTCTCGCGTGGGTGGCTCCTGTTTTCTCTCTTAGTTACAGGGCACCTTTTGTTGATTTTTACCAATTTTTTAAAATACAAAACTGTTCTCCAAAAAAAATTAAATGAATAAGTCAACCCAATCAGTGTATAGATAGATTAAAATACATTGGTGTTTAGTTTGGAAAGTAGAGTTGAAATGGCTGTGATTTGGGCTGGTCATGGTGACTGACCATGAAGGCCTGTGACGCAGCAGGGACACACAGAACTTATTGTTAGTGACTGGGAGGGGATTCAGTCACATGCTCGGTAACACCAGACTGGGTGTGGGTTGGACTGTATGGGAAAGAGTGTTTGAGCTAAGTAAATAGTCTAAGGAATGTTACAAACCATATACTACACTCTTTCTCCCTCTTTAAATCCTGTTTTCTGTCAGTAAATTTTTCCAGAGTGAATATTGCATTAAAAACATGCATACACAGGTGTCTTTGATGACACATATACAGCCTTACAGGGTGTAATTAGTCCACTCTGCTTTAGGAAGTGTTGGATAGGGTGGTCGGGCCTCCCTGGTGGTACAGAGGGTTAAGCACTGCACTAGGAATCCGTCCACAGCCACTGCAGCATGAGTTTGATCCCCAGCCAGGGAGGGGACCCACATGGCACAGCAGACCTCTCCTGCCTCGCCTGCTGCTCCCCTCAGCAGTGTATTTCAGTCAGTCTGCCTGTTCTGTTACCCACTCAGTCTCTGATGAATCCTCTCACCTTCCCCCACCCCCATGTCTCTGGCCTACACCCCAGCTCTTATATGCATAAATAAATAAATAAAACCTTTTTTAAAAAAAGAGTTGATGGGGTGAGCCTACTTAATCTTTAACATATTACTTATTTCTCTTGGCCACATCCAGGCTACAGTTTCTTGACATTTTTTTCATGATTACCCTACTTCTGCTAGTGTAGAACCTACCTACCTCAAGACTCACCCACCCACCTCCAAAAAAACAGGGATCTTACACCCCTCTGAGCATCCTCAGCATTTATGCAGACTATTTTGTGGGCTTGTTACTATGTGCTTTATGGTACAGTCACTTCTCTTTATTGACCTTAAAGCATCTTGATCCCCACCAGTTCTCAGCATGAGGTCTTGCTCACAGATCCACTCACTGGATGACTTACCAACTGCCTGTTGGGTGTTGACTTTAGATGTGCATTCACTCTCAGAATCAGTCAGCTCTGGCTTTGAAACTCAGCTCTGCTATCTACCAGCTGTCATTTGGGCCAAGCCACAACCTCTCTCAACTCCCATTTTTTATTTTGCAAAATAGGGTTGATAAATGACTACTTGATAGAGATACCATAAAGATGAAAAGCAGTAGCGTGGGGAAAACAGCCCCTGAAGCACTGCCACTGCCTGGTGCATCTTGATGTATAATTGTGTGCCCTCCTGGGGCACACACATGGATGTATGCAAGGTGCCAGGCACCAAAAGAAGGGCAGAACCACTCTGCTCAGAGAAAGAGAACATAGAAGGTGGAAAACTATGGTATCGTTGGAGTAGTAGAGAAGAGTGCTGAGGGGAGTGGACTATTTCCAAGAGGTTATTCTAAACCAGGGTATGCACCCAGAAAAATTTTTTTTAAAGATTTATTTTATTTATGCATGCAAGAACTGGGGTGCAGGCCAGAGGTGCAGGGGCAGGGGTTGAAAGGATTCACCAGAGACAGAGTGGGGAGTAGAACAGGCAGATATATTGAAATCCACTGCTGAGGGGAGCAGCGGGCAAGGCAGGAGAGAGGTCTGCTGCACCATGTGGGTCAGCCATGTGGTCAGGGATCAAACTTGTGCTGCAGTGGCTGTGAATAGCTTCATGGTACTGAGACTTAACCCCTGAGCTACCCCTGAGCCATCAGGGAGACCCAGCTCCCAGAAACTTTTAATGGAAAAGGTTGACAGTAGTAAGTTGGAGCCTACTATTTTTATAAGCTTGGTCTTGCAGAAACTAGTTAATAGTAGGACTTTTTGGTCAAAGATTGACAGTGAAGATGAATAGCTACTGATCTGCCAGTAGTTATCTCAGAGATTTGCCAGGTGCCACTACGTGTTCTCAGGTGTCCATGTCTTTTGGACCAGGTATGGTAGTTGCCACCAGGGACATTGGAAATGACAGAATAGCCTGGCAGCACCTTCACCAGCGCTCACTGTTGCTGTTTTATAGGACTGTATTGGCTGCATTTCACATGACTCTGGAGAAGGGGATGTTAACTTGGTAATTGCCCCTAAAAGTATGTAAGCAAGAAGCTTTTCCAATTGTAAAATAATCAGATAAAATACAAAAAAGTCCCCAGTCCTTTCTGTACACAGATTTTTCTCAGTGGCTTTGAAGTGGGTAGAGAAAAAGAAAAGCAAGAAATACTAGACTATTTGAAAGAATAGCTAAATGTTAGGTATTGTGTCATCCAAATTTAAGTGTGGGCTTTTATGTCCAGTCTACAAGATACAAAGCTAACATTAGTGAGCTCAGCTGGCCCAAAGGTCTGCTCAGACAGGGACCCAGTGAGTTGTGGGATAGGTTTGTACTCTGCTCTCAGGGGTAGAAACTCCCTGGGGAGGAAAGCCACTAACCCACACTGGTGGGAACTGGCTGCTGTGACTGCAGGGTCTGCTGAGTGTCCTCATGGAATTCGGGGAGTGACCTGAGCACAATTGGGTTGTGCTTTCACCCCATTTCTTTTCCTCAACCACAGCTTGGCTCTGCTGTGGCAACTTGTGTGAGCTGGAGGGGCTCCCACACTGCCTTCTGGAGTCCGCAGAGCTTGTTCCACCTGTTCAGAGCTAGAGAATAAGTGATACATTTTAGACACAGACATACATCTTGCAGAAATTGCATTCCAGGACTTGGAAGGTGATGACTTCTGGTGTATATTATAGTAATAAGGCACTGCCACCGTAAGTAAGAAGAGGCTGGTCTCTCCTGGTCATTTGACTTTCTTTCCCTCACCTTCAAATGCCTCTCCATTTGTTCTGCTGTTCAAGTAGTAAAAATGAGGAAAAATTTATTTGTCTTCAAGCTCAGCAATCCTGTTTTAGTTGTAAATCAAAGTCTGGGAAAAAAGTTTTGTTTCTATTATTGTTCTTTTCAGTTATTGACGGTATAATCTTAGGAAACTCAATTTCTAAATACTTGTATTTATTCATCAATGAAATTAGGCTGATAAGACCTGTTTTACTAGAAAACATAGATTTGTGACCTGCATCCATTGATGGTCTTCTTTAAAACTTTCTGGGGCCCTTAGCTTTTTTCTTTTATTCTGAGAGCAGATCTGTGGACCTCTCTTGCCCCTAAATCGGGAAGCTCTGCTTAGAAGTCATTGTGAATTTGATAGCAGATAATAGATAAGCAGTGCTTTAATAATGTGAAAAGGCAGCATCATTTCAAGTAGATTGGAAACACCTGATCAATTTAGATCATTTGTTTATTAATGTAATAAATATTAGATTATTTATTAAACAGATGATCAACTTAGATCATTTAATTCATAGTTCAACTCTTTGGGAACTTCCTGATAAACACATCACCCTGTTTTTCCAGTAGCTCCCATTCTTCCATCTTTTCTTTCTTTGCAGTTGTAGAAGATCTGAAATAAAAAACTGACTACAGTTTTCTAGGCTTAAATAGTCATGCTTTCAGTTCAATCCTATAGCTATTTTCCCCATTTATGATACGTGTCCAACTTATCCTGGTGCTGTGGCATTTAAAACTCACTTTAGAGGGGAGGAGGAGGGTTGAGGGAAGATGGGAACACGAGGGACTGAGGTGATGGTGCACTGGTGAGATGGTGATGGGGAATACATGGGGATTACAATTAATGGCAAGTATATGTAAATTTTAAAATATTTTAATAAAAAAAAACTCACTTTAAGGTCTTTATTTCCATAAGATCCTTCTGGTTGCTTTTGCCTTAGTGATATTTTAGCCCTACTTCTGTGTTGTAGAGAAAAAATTAATTTTCTTAGTAAGACTTAATTATATATCCAGTCCTTTGAGAGAGACACCTTCTGTTACTCCCTGTTTGAATTTACTGAATGATCTTTTAGATCCAGACTTATGTCTTACAGGTCAGAAACAGGAAGTAGAAAAATGTTCACCCTAGATTTCTTCCATATGTCTCTTGCATTCTAAGCCACATAGACTTCCTGGGGTTATTACTATTTATTAAGCATTGCAAAACTCAGCAGGTTAACACAACTATTTTGCTCCTGAGACTTGAGTTGACTGGGACTCAGCTGGGTGGTCCTTCCACTGGCCTCTGATTATCTACAGAGCGTCTGCAGTAATACAGTAGTGGGACAAGATAGCTTCACTCACATGTTCAGCACCTGGATAGGGTGAGCTGGGGCGTTTTGATCTTCCTGTCTGGTCTTTTTATTATTTTGTGACTGGCCTCAATAGGTCCTCTGAGGAGACAAGCTTATGCTTGCTGATGTCCCACTGGTCCAGCCCGGAGTCTCTGGTGGTAAGGCAAAACACAGAGTGTGACCATCAATGGGTGTGGTTTGCAGGGCACTGCTCTGCTAAATAGTGTGCCTCACTATCATGTAGGAGTAACTAACTCATTAAATACTTACATTGGTGCGTAATTTGATTTTTTTTTAAATTCAGAACATTCTACAACTCTTTACTAAGATAGCTATCTTTTAAGGTTAACATTATATTCAAATGTTCTCCTTTCTGTATTTTGTAATTTTTATTGAGATATAACCCATTTGTTTTAGCCCCACTCCAACCATATATACCCACCACAACTTAAATGTTGTTTTAAATTTGGAAGTACTACAACTTTCGCCTGTCATTCTTAACTTTTGTGGTTGGGGAATGTATACTGATTATGTTATTCCAATATCTATATGATTTACTTGAATGATGACCCTAAAGTCTTCCCCTTTACTTGCAGTTACCCTGGGTATATGACACCAGAGAAAAGAATTAAAAAAAAAAAAAAGCTAAGGGGGTTGGGTGTGTGTGTGTGTGTGTGTGTGTGTGTGTGTGTTTGTTTGATCTCTGGGCCTCAGTGTTGGCATTATCCCCTGTGACCCACTGACTGAGAAGGGAATCTCTGATGGTGGTTCGGTTTGTGCCAAGACCAGCTCATCAAAGGGGTTTTTGAAAAATGCTCAAAACCTCAGTGTTCACTGAGGTCTTCAGGAGTGCCAACCTTGCCAGCCGTCTTCACCTGGAATACTGCCGGCACAGGTGTGTGAGTGGGTCAGGACTTTGCTCTTACAAAGCCCTAATACACTCTTTCCTTTTCTTATTTAGGGAAAACTCCAGGGCTTGAGTCCCTCTTCAATATCACAAATGTACACCCTTCAGACCCACAACTTGGGTAGACACAGCACTTTCTGATTCCATTGGTGTCCACCTTCAAAACTGAAGTCTCCAGTTTAGTCCACTCTTCTACTCTTTTATTCTCACAACCATTGCTAACTTTTATTATTTGTAGTGTGCTCCCTGAGGGTCAGATCCTACTCCAAAAGACCATTAATTATTTTTATTTTAAATTACATAACAAGCCAGAATGGTGTTATTCCCATGTTTTACATGCAAAGAAATTGTGGTACATAGGGCTTGGCCAGGAGCCCACAGCTAGTGAATGGAAGAATGCAAATGTGAACTTAGGTATCTTTAGTTACTGAGACCTGGAAACAAGGTTAAGTTCTCTCTTTGCCACTAATGGATTCTTCTTGGGTCTACTTAAATGTATTTCTTCTATCCAAAAATGATCAGTGTAGAGTAGTTGCATTCCAGAGTATCCTTCCAAATACTGCTCAACTGCATTTCTACTTACGATCTTTTTAGGCAAGAAAAATCTCTTTTAACCTCTAAGAGTGCAGTGCTGCAGCAGGATCTGGGAGGGTAGCTCTGTGGGGGAGAAAGCCAAGCACATGGTTCTCAAACTCAGTTTGCTAAAGAAACTTTTGTAAAAATCTCAGAAAATCCCAATCTTGACTACCTTTCACAAATCACACATGATAGGGGTAAAATCCAGGAGAAAAACAACCTTTGTCCCCAGAATCAAGAGATTCTGGAAGTTAAACTGATGCTCTGGCTATAGATCATCTGTGTAATCTTACAACATTTCCTTAGATAGGTAATTAGTGAACCTTTAGGAACTGTGGTAGTTAGTAGGTTCAGCATGAGTCCACGTAGGGCAAATAATAGAGAGTTAACTTGGTTTCCATTTGTGAGCGTTCTGACAGTAAGTGTATGCTGTTCATATATTTTGTCTTAAATTTGCAAAACCATTTGACTAAGAATTCTGTGAAGATGGTGATGTGCTGATTAGATCAGTTAGACCCATGGTCGTGTGTCTCCCTGCCAAGACCAGATCCTCACCTCACCTTACCTGTGGGTTGGGAATTACTGAGAAAAAGGCCCAGGAAGGACCCATTCTATAGCCTGGTTGGGAAACGCTAGCAGAAGTTTCCAAACTTTTTTCCTAGGAGGGAGGGGCAGGAAATTCTTTCCTCAAATAAAACCTTGTATGAAACTCTGCCTTATAAAACAGATAATATGTAGCATACATTTTACTAGTAAACATTTATCATGTTTACTGCAGGACCTCTAAGAACAATGAGGCAGCTCTGAAAAATTGTTTTGAATGTAAATCAGGTGCAGATAATAACTATCAAAGCTGTTTTCACATTGTCAGATTCTGTGTTTAATGAAATTATATACTTGACTTTCAATGCATAATATTTTTAAAAGCCTGTCCTGAGAGATAATTACTTGGAAACTGTAACAGGGATTTTCTTTATTCTTTTTTTTTTTTTTTTTAATACATTGCCTTGGGATCCTTGGGCACTTTCCAGTCCAACTCAAGTAAGGTAGGGAATATTTGTTTCAAAACTAACCCTGTAACTAAACTATGGAAACAATAGCGCACATTTCTTATCTTAAATCTACAGTCATACAGGAAACATCTAATTCTTAGAATAAATATTTACCCTCTCTCAAGTAGGATATTATCACAAAGGACTTTTCACTGTGATGAAAGCAAGGCCGTGTACAGATGCCCAGCTTGCCTGGCATTGCTGGGAACCCGCACTGGGGTGTGTTTTTGTGCTCATGTGCTTCCTTGAACAACTCCGTGGCAGCCAACTGCGAACACCAGTATTTTTCACAAGACTGCGGTGGGGCTGCAGGCTCCCTTACCAGCATCACCTGAAGTCCACGCGAACACGGGGCTGGCAGGGGAGCCTCCTGTGAGTGCCGGCGAGGTCCCCCCCCAGGGTCGTTGGCTCCCCACGGTGTGGGTCAGCAGTGGGTGCACAGCCAGTATCTTCAGTGGTTAGGAGGTACATAAACTACTGGATGGTAGGAAAAGTCATGATGCGTTTTTCCTTGAAAAGCATAGAAAATATATGTCGTGACTTTTCTGACAACCCAGTATTTGTGTCATTTGAAAAATGATAGCTTTTAAAATAGCTAAGGTATATGTAAACTTTAGAAACAGCTGTTGGTGTGGCTCCATAGGCGTCGTTAAAAACAAAGGTCTCATATTGACTGGATGCCTGATTTATGTTAGGAAAAATATTTTTTCCCTATGGAATACAGAGATAATAGCGCCAGTAGGTGTGGAGATGAGAAAATAACCACAATTCTGAAAGGGAGCATGTATGTCAAAAGAAAAAACAAATTACCTCTGAGTACAAGTAGAGAATGATTTCTTCTGGCCAGAAAATCAGGGAGGACTTCCTGGAAGAGAAGGTATTTGGGGGAGGCCTTTGAGGACTTATGGGACTTAGGTATGAGAATAATGAGGAAAAAAATATTTTAGAACATTTTACCTTTAGAGGAAAAATAATTTTAGGGCTAGTGATACCTCTATCCTCTTAATAAGTACCTTCATTAATAAATTATTAGCTCTGTATGCATTTAAAACCATAACCCATTATTAATTAGCTCAAAAAAGAACCATTCTCATACATTTAAAACTTCCTGAGATTCTCTCAAAGTTAGTGTTGCCAGTGCTTTATTTGTTCAGCATTAGACCTTTCCAGTGATATTTGCCCAACTTGGCTGTCCCTTTAATATCTACTTACGTCATAAATTTGCCCTAAATCTAGCAACTACTCATTCATCCAGTGGTTTTACCCATTCTGGCAACATTAAGCACCTAATTATGTGCAAGGTCCTAGAGAGTTCTGGGCACCCAGTAGTGAACAAGTCAGAACTGGACAGGTGAATTGAAGACCTGGAAACCACCTGAAGTTCTTATTGTTAAACTGTATTTAAAAAGATAACAGTGCAACTTTCCTTACAAACTGATAAGCATGAAGCGTGTACCTCCCAGAGCTTTACATTTTAACAGGCTTCAAAGCTTTGCGCAGAACTGCTTGTAATCAGCAGCTATGAGAGGGGCATTGTGGTTGGAGCTTTGGGACTTTTCCAGCTTATATGGCTTTTAAGCAGCAGGGTTGGTACTGTCCTATCTGTTCTTTCAGGTGGGGACTGGCTCTGATAATCTGATAATCCCAGGGAAGGAGTTTAAAGAAAATTATCCCACAGGTGATAATCAATATAATATACTAGAACAGAAAAGCATTTTGGTTATAGCTTGGCCTTTTTGAGAACAGAGAGGGAGTCAAGCATAATCCACTGACCAGACTTGCTCAGGCACGGGCGTGTCACTTACCTTCTGTGCATGTGCATGTAGGGATGACCGTGAAAGCAGCACAGTTAGTTGACTGTTGAGGTCAAACAAGTACAAAGCATTTATACTCGTGCCTGCCATCAAGAAAGCACTAGATTAAAATTAGCTATAATTTCTTCGAGCTCTGTTTCTCTATGTTTAGCCAGGTTTTTCTGAGACTGTACAGTAGATATCAGACACGGATGATGAGAAGCTAGATCAAAGGAGAATGGCAGTCTGCTTTTCCCCTTCATATAGTCCCCTCTCTCTTCCCCTGCAGACCCCAGAGTTATTTGTTCAGTTAGGTTATAACATCATAGTTGAGTGTATGACCTTGAAAAGTTTTGATGAAGTAGTTCTGGGCAAAGCTCTTATGGTTAGAAAATAAATCAGGCCTCCCACACATACCTGCTGGGCCAAGAATTCATTTGCCCCAGGAGCCACGGGTGGGCGGGAATGGAAGCAAGCACACTCCCCGCTGGTGTGAACTCCCTGTTCTCGCTGGAGACCATGCCCTTCTCCTCAGCTACCAGTGCTTCTGGCCATTTCATTCTCAGTTCCAAAGAAACATTTTCTGTCAAAAAAATAAACTTTTCCTCTCCCCAACTCTAAGGGAATCAATCCCACAGCCCCCTACATATGTATCACTGTACTTGTGAAAATTTTTCCCAACCCCAGAAAAGCAGTCTGTGCTCTACATGATGCCCTGGGGGTTCTCCCGCGTGGCTCCCAAGTTTCAGGGGCTGTGTGCACAAGACTCTCTGAAGTGATCTGGAATCTTCTGTTGCTTCTGAAGCCAGGAGAGAAACCCTAGCCAGTGTGCTGCAGTGTGTGTCACAGGCTGTGCCCTGGCTGGAGCTTTAGTCCTGTCCATTCGTTCTCCAGGCCAGGAGTGACCAGGGCATCTCTGGTCTGCAGCTGAGAGCTGGCGACGGTGTGTCTGCAGCGCTACAGAGAGGGCGCTCTTGCCTGGTCCTGCTAAATGGGCCACTTGTGACATTGAGTTATTGGTGCCTGGCTTGTTTTACATTTTTCCTTTCATTCTATTTAGCGTCATTTCACTGGTGTCTCCTAGTGAAGTTCTGTCACTGGAGCCAGGATGTTCTTTTCTGAGTTTGAGAACTGGCTGTGTTGTCCACTCCTGGAGGAGGTGGTCTGGGATGGGGTGGGGAGAGGGCAAGCAGCTCAGCCCTGGATGTCTCCTGGGTCGGGACTGACCTCAGGAAGCTTTAACTCTTGGAGCCTGCTCCTACCTCCCTGTCCATCTGTATCTGTCTGTGGACTTGCTTTCCCGGTGAATGGAAACTGTGGTACATAGCGAGTGCTCAGGAACTCTTCTCCTCCTTTATTTCTGTGCAGATTATGGGGCGTAGACTTACTGTAGGGCTACTGGGTGCTAGGTAACATCGCAAGCTGGCCAGATCCAGGCGCTCCCCAAGAAGAACCATCCTTCCTCATGGCTGACTAAAGATTTTTAAAATTTCCCCTCCCTTGCCCTCAACTGAAGATTTTTGGAGGCAGTAAGATGTTGAACCTTGCCTTTCCCTCCTAGTTTGAGCAAATACATGGAAGAACTGGCAAAATTAAAAATAAAAGCAATTTTGTTTTGAAAATTGCACCCCATCGACAGCAGGCTCAGATCCAGAACAACCAACCCTGCAGCCTCCTCAGCGTGTTGCAGGTGGCGCCTCCTGGCCACTCCTGCGTTGCTGTCTTCAGAGCCCTGCACTTCCCCCTGGAAGGAGGTCCTTGTTCTCTGTCCCTCCACCCAGGTCCCTCTTATTGCCACTATAAAGTCAAACCTGTGGAATGAAAAGAAAGGAAAAGGATAAAGTCTTCATCTGGCAGTCTGCTGCCGCATTGGCTTCCCATTTTACAAACCTTGCATTTGAAAAAGAAAAAGGATATGCTCAAATAAGGTTCTCTGCTAGTATGTCTTGGTGGTAGACCAGAGAACTTCTGCTAATGCCTCAGAAATATGCATCTCAATGCTCTCTTTTAAGTCTCAAGAGCTCATATGAATCTGTTCATTAACTCCTAGGCTCTTGACAGTTCTCATTGTGGAGAAGATCTGCTGTGTGCCCCACAGAAGTCAGGAACTGAGGCTGTTGCCATGCAAACACCGGCCACCCCCTCAGGGAGGCTGGGCCTCCTTGTCAGACCTTGCCCCATAGCTGCCGGGCCTGACCATTGGTGGTGGCACCTGCAGAGTCAGAGCCCACCCACTGCCACGCAGGACAGCACAGAAAAGACAGAAGACAGTGGGCCGAGAGGAAGCAGCCCTGGGGGCGGGGAGACATGTTTACAGTCCTTTGCAGGGGAGGAGGTGGAAGAAAGGAAGAGAACTCACTTTTCTCCATGTGCCTATGCTAGAGCAGAGCCAGGCCCTCTGGGATGGTATTCTTGTCTCAAGTGTGGGTTCACTGGTTCTCATCTGTTCTTTGGAAAAGGTGCTGGTGTGGTTTGTGGAAATCTGCCTGCTACTCACCATTGATATGAGTCAGGGCCTGTAGTTCTCAGATCTGTTCATCTTTCTGTCTCTACCCTGAGAAGTCCCAGTCAGAAGGACCATTCCGATACGGGACCACAGAGCACACCTGCGCCATGTTCTGAGAACTGCCAGCCGTGAGTAAGAAAAAGATTAACTTGGGTGTTAAACTTTTAAAGACTTGAACGGATTAGGAAATATTTGAAGGATGCAGTAGACTTTCTTGTGCAGAGTTCTTAACATAAAGGCTTACAAAGTATTGCTGGGAGGGGGTACCCCAGTATTACCTATTAAAAATAAATAATTTTTAAAAACAGTATTGCTGGGACATTTGGCCAGTGGAGGTTCTGAACCAGCATCAAGAATATACTGACTCAAACTGCTGGGAATGTCCTGGGTATGTTTTCTGCAGGCTTCCCAGTAACTATGAAAGATTGATTTTTCTGTGTAAGTTCATAAGGGAAATTATTTGTAATATTAAATAATGTGTGTTTAAATACATAAAACTGGGGCTCTTTTTAAAATGCGGGGCTCTTTTTTGAACGTCTATTTATAGTCAAGTTAAAATATAAAATGATAAACCTTAATAAAGGCAACAGTAATCCATGTCTTCTTTATGTAGAATAGGTTCATTCAGACTAACTTCCCTTCCAGTTACCAGAACTGCTTCTGTACCTAACAATTGATCATTTAGCTACTCCCTTCCCCTCCCCCTCCCATGCATGTAGGTCCAGGGCAGTAGAGTGTGTACTGCAGACACAAAGTTAGGTACATTCCCTCCCCACCCCTGTCCAGCCCTCAATGCCTGTCCAAAAGAATGTGCAGCCAAGTGAGGTGGTGCAGGGAAGAGGTATGTGAAGCTACCTGGACAAGGAAAATCTGTCAGCCCGCTCAGAGGGGGAGAATCAGCACAGGCTTCACGGAGAAGGTTATGTGGAGGCTGAGACTGTCAGTCTGAAGGGGTGGCCTAGAAATGAAAAGGCTTTCCAGGCACGTACATGTGACACAGTCAGGGAATTGTGCTTGTGGAGTGGTGTGAGGCCTGATGGGGTTGGACGCCGGAGGCTGGAGAGGAATAGTGATGGGAGCGCACAGCTTTGCAAAAAAAAAAAAAAAAGCTCTGTGCCTGAGAAGTGATTTTGTTGGGAAGTATTTCTTAGGTTGTGCCAGGTTCCTTCAATTTTGATACTACCTTTGGGTTCCAGCCTTAGGGGTCTTGTGGGCCCCCAGCCACATGCCTTTATAAATAGGTGCCATGTCGCTTCTTTCAGTTTTACCCCAAGCTGAGTATTACCTCTGTTAACCCTTAATAAGTTCTGATGAATGGTCGTTTGCTTTCTGTAACCCCATGGTAATTCTTGCTGGTCCTTACAGAGTCTACAGACAGTTGGTTTGATATCCCTGATCAATAGGACAGATCTCCACCCAGTCATTGACAGGTACCTTCTTGCCTGTGCACCTCCCTTCTGCCAGGTTCGTCCCTCGGGCTTTTATCATGTCTGGTTTTTTGTGTCATGTTACCATCATGGGTTTCCCAGAGAAAAAATAGTCCATAAAAGGGGGCCTTCCTTAGTGATGTGCCAGGCATTTCTTAAGGTACTCGAAACCCAACATGGATGGAACTCAGCTGGCACAGCTGGAAGCTGTCAGGGTGAGACCATTGCAACCCAAGCTTCCACTTAGAATACTTCTTTATGCAGCTGGACAGCTACAGAGCTTCAAGTGGAAAACCTGTAGTTACAGACTACAGCAGTCTCAAGTGTGGATGGTCTCCTTACCTCGTGGAACCTTTTCAGAGTCAGCCAAACAAGCTAATACATAGTGGTGACTGGTAGAGCAAGTACCTGTATTTGCGCTCTTAGAAATGTGGTGCAAGAATTTTCTTTTGTTTGGTCATTTCCACTGTCTGTGATGATGCCATATTAATTATTTCTGTATAGACAACAATCCGCTAAATTTTCTTTGAGAGAAGTAGTAATTAAACCTTTTAAGTGATGCAACATTTAGAAGTATAATAAGAACAGCCATTGGGGAGTTAATTCCAGGGCATTCCTTCAAGTTCCTTGAAGACTCCAACTGTCTTCTAGAAGCACCTCTGTCTTTCTGTAGTCCAGTGGCTGTAATTTCTTGCCAAGGTTGTTCAGTAGCCTTATCACTGGTCTTGCTGCTTCCTCCCTTGGTGCGCTACAGGCTGCTCTTAGCACAGCAGCCAGGTCACGTTTGCTTCTGACCTGATGTGGCATTCCATGGCTCTCAGGATAAAAGCTGAAGGCCATGCAGCCCTAAGCAGCTCATCGCTAGCCTGTGACCACTCACCCTACTACGGGCTTCCTCGCAAACCCCAGGCCAGATCAGATGCACTCCCACCTGGACCCGCGCCCTTGCTTGTTCTCTGACCGGACTGCCTTTCCCAGGATGCTCACCTGAGCTCCAGACTTCTTCAGTTAGTGCTCATATGTCAGTTTCTCAGTGAGGTTTTCCTTGACCATCCTATTTAAGGCCTCCCCACCCCACACACTTATATTTTACGTTTTCTATGTTCGTTTCCTATCTTCTCTTAGAACAGTGCATCTTTGAGAAGAGGGTGTTTTGTCTTCCTCACTGCGTTTCCACAGCACCTAGAATAACACCTGGCTTACCTGAGGTGCCTGCTCTTTGTTGAATGGATGAACGAAGTAGGCCCCCTCCAACCCCATGACCAGACAGGAATTCAGAGCTTTATGGGACACAACTAGTTTTGTCCTCATTCCCATCACACAAGAGGACTGAAATACTAGGAGAACATCTTTAAAAATTAAACACAGATGTGAGCCATTTGAAACAAATGGAAGTATAGTACAGTGAGTACACAGGAGGCCTGGGGGCAGGGGGAGCGGGGCAGTATGTGGGGGTTCGTTGGGGGGGTCCTCACTGGGTCTTGCTGTCCACCTCCTACAGTGGCAGGATCCCTCATTAGACTCTGGGTCTTCTTGCCCTTCCTCTGAGGACTCTGGGCCCGGGTGAACACGCATGCGCCCATTAACTGTTTGCCAGTGTTGTCTCATCAAGAGCTTCCTTTGGCTGCAATTTGTGTTTTCCTTTTTGTTGCTAGTGTTTCTTAGTTACCCACTGCCACAAGTCCTCTCTGCGGAGTTGCTCCCCAAGTTACAGTGAACTTTGTGCTGTTTCTCTTAAGATTTCTTTTGGCCTTGAAAGTCTAGGAAAACAAAGTTACAGAAGTAGACAGTGGTCATCAAATTACCAGGAAGCCACACTGGAGAAGGAATCCCCTCAGGGAAGCCAGGTGGTCGGCATGGTGGTGGCGGCCTCAGGTTCCAGGCGCCTGTGGCCATCAGCCACTCAGTAAGTCTCTTGACCATCCACTGTTGTGGAAGATGCTAACAAAGTGAACACACTCATAAAAAAAGTGAAGTGAACATAGTGTCCATTCACATAGAGCAGCTGATGATCTGGTGAGGGAGATAAACAAGTTACAGTCATGTTAACTTAATGTTAATTACTGTGATAAATGCTCCAAAAGAAAAGTACAAGGTGATACAGAAGATACTTAAAATAAGAGCATATGTCCTAGTCTTAGGGTAACGTGACCCCGGAGCTAAGCCCTGGCATTACTAGCTAGGTAAGTGCTGGGGGGGCCAGGACAGAAATACATACGTGACTTTGCAGGCAGAGGAAGCAAGGTATGCAGAATCTATGAGGTGTTGGAGTCCTGTGCATTGGGGGGTAAAAGAAAGACCAGTGCGACAGAAGTGAAGGGGTGACAGAAAGGAAGCAGGAGAGTAGAGCAGGGCCTAAGCAAGCCCATAGGAGCAGCTTTTGAATTTTTCTCATAAGACTATTTAGACCATTAAAGGGGTTTCAGTAAGGCTGAGCCCCTGTCTCTCTTCCACTTTAAAAACTTTACTGTGAACAAATTGTTGATAATGGACTGGAATAGGAATGTAGCTAGCAGTGTTTCTGTGTTTGTACAAGAGAAGTGTGAGGGCAGCTTGGACTAGGGTGTGGTAGTGGAAGAGAGAGGACACGCCTCTGGAGAGAGAATGCTGGGCACCGCTGGCATCTGGAAAGTGATTGCCCTGATAGACTCACTGAACAGCCTTCTTTAACCTTCCTGGAAGATGCCTGTGCCTGGGGTTGCAGGAAATACTTGCTGCCTAAAGAAACAGAAATGGAGCACACACATGGAATACCACTTAGCTATAAAAATGGATGAAAAGGTATACTAAGTGAAATAATTCAGACAGAAACACAAACACCATATGGTTTCATATGTGAAAGATAAAGAAGCAAAACAAAGAAACCAAGTAAGATGTTTAGATGATAAGAATAGAATGGTGGTTCCTGAAGGCTTAAGGGGATGGTGGTGAGTAAATTGGATAAAGGGGCATCATGAGTATTGTGTGGATGGCAGTGAGTCTTGGGTGGTGATCATGTCGTATCTACAAGTGTTGGACTAGAAGACTATATACCTCAAAATATAAAGCGTCACTTTACTGTTAACGGCAGTAAAAATTTTGGGGGAAAGAAAAAAAAACAACAGAACAAAAAATGAATACATTGGCCAGGCTGTGCAGAGCTGGTGTCCAGGCTGTCTCACAGTTACATTTTTATTGTAAATGAATATGTGGGCATTATGGCTTTAAATATTAACCTGTGTGAGCTTTGTTAGCCATACTAAGTACTGATATAACATGGTCATGTATGGAATCCTAGTGTGACAGACCTTTGGAGCCAGCAAGAGTTGAGGGACAGACATCAACAGTCATTACGTCCCCAGGTTATGTCACCTGGCAGAGATTCTGAAGTGGCTTTTCCAAGGGCAACACCCTCTTTGTTGTTGTTGACATTTATTTATTTTTTTAATATAAATTTCTTTTAATTTACATATATTTGACATCAGTTGTAATCCTCATGTATTCCCCATCACCGTAACACCAGTGCACCATCACCTTAGTCCCCTGTGCTCCCATCTGCCCTCCACCCTTCCCCTCTTCCCTCCCCACCAAGTGTCCCCAGTTTGTCCCTGTCTTTTCATTTTTGGTTTTTGTTTCTTTATTGTTGTTGTTATTGTTCTTATTCCTTTCCTTGATCCTTATTTGGTTCCCTTATATTCCTCCTAGGGGAAGAACCATCTGGTATTTTTCTTTTGCCTTCTGACTTACTTCGCTGAGCATCATCCCTTCCAGTTCCATCCATGTTACTATGAATGTGTCTAATTTTTCTTTTTTGATTGCTGAATAGTATTCTATTGTGTCTATGTACCACAGCTTCCTGATCCACTCATCTGTTTTTGGGCATTTAGGTTGTTTCCAGGTCTTACCTATTGTAAAGAGTGCTGCTAGAAACATAGGGTGCAGGTCTTCTTTTGAATCAGTGTATTGTCTTTGGGTATATTCCTAGGAGTGGAATTGCTGGATCATATAGAAGTTCCATTCTTAGTAGATTGAGGAACCGCCATACTGCTTTCCATAATGGTTGGACCAGCTTGCATTCCCACCAGCAGTGTAAGAGAGTTCCTTTTTCTCCACATCCTTGCCAACAATTGTCAACACCCTCTTTTTTAATGACTGCTTCTCCATTACAGTTTTCAGTAAATTTGTAATAGTCACATCCACTCATTGTTCCCATCTTTAGAATAGCAAAAATTTCACCCATTGGACAAAGTACTGCTCAACTTTAGAGGCAACATAGTTTGAAAACACGTTTTAAACACTGACGGTTTCCGAGTCGTGTTGGTTGGTGTACATTGTTTGCCCAAGCGTCCCAGTTTTTATTATGCCATGTGGATTTCTTTTGAAACCATGAGGTATTTGCTTTTCAGCTCTCCAGCTACCTGCACCTACGATGGTGATGTTGCTATGCTCCTGCTTGGGAACTCAGGGAAGGGGGGTAGCTGAAATAACTGACCAAATTTAATGAAACCCTTTTGAGACTCAGAAGAAGATAATGATACATATGGTGCATTCGTGACTACTCACCACCTATTTTTCTCACCTTTTGTAGGAGAGACATGGCAAGAAACAGAGGCGCTTCTAATGGAACAGAATAAACCACTGAACAGGTAAATGACCATGGGTCATTTATTTGTGAAATGAGTTAGTATTTGTGAAGTACCTGGAAGAGTACCTGGTACCAGTAAATGCTGTATGTGCTCACTGTTAGAATAAGTTCTTTTGACTGTACCTGAGCTCAGTCATACAACCAAAAAATACCCAACCCCAACAAGCCCTTGCGCCTGAGTGTAACGTCTCCTGTCCTGACCTGGCTTCTGTATCCCATTACCATGGCCTGAGCAACATGATTCCGTAACCTCTGAGCATTCTAAGTATCTGAGTCCCCCATTCATTTTCATTTCTGTGTGTTCGCTCATGTGACTGTGTCTGATCAGTTTCAATTTTGAATGAAAACAAGCTTCTTTAAAATTCTTAAGGAGAGAGCTCCTGATCACTTGGGAATGCAGCAGCGCTCAGCTTGCAAAGGCCCTGCAGTGGCTTCGGGGGCGGGATGAACATCAGCACCGCGCTGTGATGGTGGCTGAGATCACTTGGAGTAAGACATTTTGAGTGACTGGCCATGCCTGGGCGCTAACTTGTCCTAAAAGTGTGCGTGTTACTGAGACCTACAGACAACATTCAGCAGGCACTACTAAGGGCGCACGCAATGGTGTGGTCTGTGGTGTGGAAATAGACAAGTCGTACCTTTCTTCCTTCCTGGCCCCATCGCTGGGGATCCTCACCAGTTCCTGCCTTTTAACCTCGCTTTGGGATATGTGGGTCTTCAGGGCAGAGGGCTGTTGTTCAGCCCACCTCCCCTCATCTTGAGCCTCCATCACCCCCAGCTTCTTTCCCTCAACATTTCAACATGCTTTCTTCAGGGTGGGGAGGAGACCCCAGGACCCCAGCCTGTAGTCACGTGGTTGAGTGTGGCTTCTCCCTAGATGGCCTTTTCCTCCCAACTTCTGCTTTCCAGTTTATTATAAACACTGGGTCATTATGTTTTGTCATATTTCCCTTCTGGGACTTTGGGGTATTCCCTTTGCATGTGACATTCCTGTCGGGGGGTGTTGAGGCTGACGACATTACCTCCAGCGGAGACCATGGGTCATGTTCTGTTCTCCACAACCTTTAGATATTCTCATGGGCATTCACAGGCAGAAGTGTGCTACCTTAGGGCCAGTGTGCACACCTGTACACATGGAAGTAGGTTTTCTAAAATAATACCTTTACAGCACGTGAGCCATGATAGGATTTTTTAGTCTGTTGGATTCTGCTACCCTTTTCATTTTTCTCTTTTCTTTGTAATGATTCCCATAACCTACAAAATGGCTTTTGTAGCCTGCTAGTCACTTGTATTTTGCAGACTTGCAATATTTTGGTGCTATGGAAGGGGCACAGTTTCCTTGCTCTCCTTATTTACACTAGTATGAGGGTCTCTATTAACCCTTAAGGGCCCTCAAATTTGCCATCACTTAATTCTCTGTGAATAAAACGTCGTCCTTCATTTGTAATTAAACTTCTGTTTCTACGTTTTCACATACCATGCACATCCTCAGCTTTCTGTTTGAACTTTGACATGACTCTCCTGACCAACAATCATTTCATTTACCATTTAGAACGAAATAGTTCCTCTGTGCTAGTAGATTCTAGATATTAAATATTTTTTCAAAAAAAGTAGCACTTATTTTTTATTAATTGCCATACTTGTTTAGCTACCCATATTCAGTTTATTAGAAATGTAAAACACGATATTATTCTGATGGTTTCTTGTCACTACCCATGCCCCTTCTTGGTCCAAGGATCACAGAATGATGGTGGCAGATCCTCTATCCCTTGTTATTTTCTCAGTTGGCGCCATGGGTGGCAGAGAGGCACCTGCTGGCCTGAATGTAGTATTGCATGGCTGTTCTATCCTGAAGTTCATTATATTGTCATTTTTAGTTCTTTAAGCTTTGATAGTGTCCACATAAGCTTTTGTACATCGTAATACATCAGTCACCCAACTGATTCCATCAAACCTGTTCCACATCATGAAAACTTTTCATACCATAGTGCCCAGTCAGGGAGCCAATAACCAGTGGGGGGAATGGATTTGATGGTAAAATGTGATTCCTTATGTTCATGTGTTCTTCATGGCACTAATATAATGATAGTTCAGTAAAGTGGCCACAACGTGGGACCCATTTAAAACTTTTGGAAATGATCAGTCACTCATGCAATACAATTATGAACTTAGGTTTTAACATATGCTGTAGCAAATTTGATTCTAGTTGTAGATCTGGTGATAGAAAATCAAGAATCTAAAATCTGTTTATTTCAAATTCCAATTAGAATATCATTGCAAAAAAAAAAAAAGAATATCATTGCAATGTCACTGCAGTACTTGTTTTAGCAACACTTATTGATTTCAGAGCCAACTTTATTAAGGAATCCTAATTATATACATCTAAGATTACACAAGGTATACAACACATCTTAAAGACTAAAGTGTGCAAAATGGTTCTTTTCATTAAAGCAAAAAAACAAGAATTTCCCTGGCTTTGAGGGATGTTCCTAAGATGTATAGGCAATGAAACAGCAAACCCCAGTTGCTGTGTTGAAAAGATCTCACTTGAGTAGTCATAGAAGTTTTAATATTTTGTTACTGAAGCTGAGCCAGACTTGTTCATTTGGTTCTTTGAGTATGTTTTAATTTCAGTCATGAGTAATGAAACCTTTCCATATTATGATTATAGCAGACTTACCAAAATTTAGCCAAATATTCATTCATGTGTTTTACAATTATTTTCAGTGCATATGGCACTATTTGGATTGCTTTTGTAGTGTCCAGGATTTGAAAATTTGTGAGAAGAGAATAAAGCAAGCTTCAATGTTACGTGTTACGTGTATTTGTCAAAATCCTACGATTTCATTTTTATTCCCCCCCTTCTTTTTATTTTTAAAGCAGTTTTTAATGAATAAAAATGTTTTTGTCCCCATTAAATAGAACACACACAAGAATAAAAATTTCCGATATTTCCTTCTTAGTCTTGAGTTAAGGGTCATTTGCTTCACCTGAACATCTCAGGTCCGTATTCTTCCTCCTTTGATGTTTCCGTGTGTTGGCGCAGTGCTCTACAGCCCTGTGCGTTTGACCGTTTGGGTCAGGATGCAGTGACTGTACTGTTGCTGCGTGGACGCTGGCCCGGAAAGTCCTGGGCTGGTGCAGTGGTAACTCTCTGCCAGTCAAGTCATTTCAGAGCGGTTGAAGGTCAGCCTTGGGACAGTGTCAAGCGTGTGGGCCGGGAGGTGATCCAGAACCCTCTTTTAATTTAGGAAAAACAAAAGGGAATAACCATAGCACTACTGTGGAAAAATCCTGTCTTGGAAAAACTGAACAAGCAGCTTCTGTGTGACCTTTCTCAAGATAGCAGGGACCTGGAGCGCACACGTCACCACGGTCCCACAGCCGCCCTCACCCGGACTGTGCTCACTGTCAGAATTCATTTTCCTTTCTCTCTCATTCTCTTTCCTTTTGTCTTTTTACCTGCCTATCCCTTGTTCTCATTCCTCTCTTGACTATTCCTCCCGTGTAATTTTACAAGCTGCCCTACCACACTGCTGGTAGCCCCAGATCTGAGTCCCATCCCACTCCTGTTAGATGAGCTCACATTATTAGCACAGAAGAGCAGAGTCGAGCTTAGAAAGGAGTGTGAGGGAGGCTTCAAATAAATACTTCTAAGCCACTTCATTTGAATTCCAGCTCTTTGGGAAAAAAATTAAGAAGCCATAAAAAGGAACCTTTAACTAGAATTTTATTTTTTTGTAATTTGGAAGGAATTTTAAGAGTGGAATTTTAGCCTGTTTCCTAATCTGTTCTTCTTTACTCCTTGTACACAAAATCTGTCTGGGAGTCTATAGAAAAACACCCTATATGTTAGTGCCTTTAACCAACATCTTCTAGAGTATATAGAAGAGAGGGCTAAATCCTTGCCTCTTGCCATGGCTCCACCTTAGAAGCATCTGTCTCTTGTTGCAGGGTAAGATTGTGTCCTGTGACTTCAGAGAATGGCAGAACTGAAAAGACAATATTGGAAGTTCAATGGGACACATTAGGGCAGATGCCTAGGTATTTGGGAAATTAAAACACTGTCTTGAATTTAATTACCTTAAATAGGAAGGAAAAACATGTACTTTAAGAAATATTTCACACTTGCCCGATTTTTCCCTATATTCATGGTCAGAGGAAAACAGGAACTGTTAACTCCTTTTATTCAGGCACCGGAAGAGTCACATGGGTAGCCACACACTGATTTTGGAAGTGTAAATAAAGGAAAAAAGACAATGAGCACTATGATGTGAATCAGTAGGTGTGTGGTGGGTTGTAGCTTTGAACTTCAGTGCTTGATGATTCTAAAGTCTTCAGTATGCATGTGATGTCATAGCTCAGCCTCTGTTGTTGCCTTGTAGAGAGACCCTCTCAGTCAAGTCCTCTGTGTCTCCTGTGTAGTGAGAGTGATTGGTTTTCTTCTGTCCTGTATCCTGTGATACTATATATGGCAGAGAAAACAATGATATTAGCAGCATTTACTATTTCCTGCATACTGAGCACTTGGTTCAGGCTCAGTCCAGTTTTCCTGAATGTGCACCACAAGAAGGTCAGTTAGGTTTGTCTATGAAAGAACAGTGGGGGATGTGTGGGGGATGAGGAGTAGCCCGAGCCTTGTCAGAACCACATGCTTGTTGGGATCCCATAGTGGTGCACAATATTGCAAGCTATTTTGGTTTTACATTGATGATTAGCTGTGATAGCCACACAAGGAAATTATTACTTGTCAAAAGGAGAGTGTAACAGTAAAATAATAACTTTGATTTTTCTAACTTTGGAGTATTTAGTAATCTTAATAGTAGAATTTTTAAGTAAATACTTGACAACTTACACTCTGTGGTTTTGCCCTCGTGGGTAGAATAGCATCATATTTTTAAAAAACAGTTTGTAACCATCATGGTTCATATATTTCCTGAATAGCTGAGAATTCTACTTCTGTGGGCTATAACTGCTGTTTCAGTAGGAAATTGACCTTTCACATAGAAAGAGTCCAAGGAATTTAAGTATTTTGTGTTACCTCTTCATCAGTAATAGGTAATCTTGCATCTCTGGCTGAAGGGGGAAATTAATATGTATCTTTAACTTTTGCTTTAAAAGTTTTGCTTTAAAAGTAACCTTAAAAGAAGGGAACATTATTAGCCTGGGTAATAAGACCTTTTACTTTTTTTTTTTTTAAGTGACCGGTTCAGTATGTATTTGTAAAAGAGAGAACTCTTCAATATGATTGGAAATGTGTTACAATATTGCCAAAAGTTCTAATGAATACATAGGTAGTTTATTCCGTTTCCATTGTAAATTAAATTTAAAATGAGACTTAAAAACTTTTCTGTTTCCAGGCAAAGCAGACAGGCTTGAATCTGTCTTGTAAAGCCTTGTCTTTCCCTCAATATTCTCATCCTGTTTGTTTGTTTCTTTCTATGGTGAAATTAGTGTAGGGGTAAGACCAGGGGCATTGGAAAGGGAAAGTAAATCACAACATAATATAAATTTCAGTGTTTAAATTTTGAATTGGAGGGAGGTTGGAGGGCATGTGCCTAAACTGCTTCAATTCACAGATAAAGAAAAGGAGTTTCTGAGAACGTGGGGGCCTGCGCCAGGCTGGGCTGCTGACAGCCCTGTTCAACCCGAAATTGTAGTTGTTTTCTTTTTTTCAGCTTAAAATATTAAGCCTTGGTCTTCTTTGTCATTTGTTTTTTAGCACACTATTTGAAAAGTATGTAGCTTAGCAAAATGGTAGTAGTGGAAAGCAGACCTACTTGAGCCAGCAGATGTCAGTTTTTTTCCACTCGAACAGATCCACTCGAACAGGGCAGCCTGACCTGGGCACAGATGGAAAGGAGGGGAGAAGCCCAGGCGTTGCCTCAGTGACAAGGAGGATTTTACAGGATCGTTTTTTAGACCTGGAGCCGCCGCCTGAAAACATTTCTGACAGTGGTTGCACCCTGGGAAGTTCCACGTCTTCCTCAGCTGTGGGTCCGCCGTTCAGTGCGGTAAACAATTCCCTTAATTCCTGTACTCTCGGGAGGCCTTGGCAGTTTCCTTCAGTAAACAAAATATTCCTGTTTTAGAAGGTTATTTATTATCTACGTTATTTCTACTGCTCTAGAGGCGGCTTTAGTGGTGGCCACTAACTTCTTAGTGCAGCGTGCGTGCTGAGGCTAGTCTTAGATTTGCTGCTCCCCTGGCCGCGAGTCATTCGGCTTCCCAATTACAAATATCTGATTCCCACAACCAAATACTGCTCTCATCTGGCGAGCTGTCTTGAGTATACATGATCTTAGCTCCAAGCACAGCTAATGAAACAGGGTAAATGGGGTAGGAAAATGAGCATCATCACCAAAAAAGTCCCAATATGTAATACCACTAGTACAAAGTGTCATATTTGTAAAGTGCAGGCATTACTGTTCTTTTATCCAAAAGCTGTATCTTTCTTAGAAGCTGAGTGACTAGATTGGTACAGACTTTCCTTTTCTTTTTTTAAACTACAGAAAATACGCCCTGACCTATGTGAAAAGTATTGCTTTTAGACACAGTGAATTCCTGGTAGAAATACAGTTTAGTCTGACCTAGAAAAGAAGTAGCCCTAAATATGTCTAAAAATAACCTGATAAGGAGTAAAGTCATATTGCTAGTGTATAGTTTGGCCATGTAGATAGTTATTACTCAATTAGAGATTTTATGTTGGAAACATAGAGTACCATAGTAGAGCACATAAAGTTCTCTGCCATATATGTATTTTTTAAAAAAGAAGTGTTAAACCCCATTGCCTTAGTTGTAATAGACTATTTGCCGAATGTAGTAGGACTCAGGGAAGGAGTTATGTTTTTTGTAAAGTACATGAAGTGCACACAAACAAAGCAACTAGCTTGTGAAACAGCAGTTACCCTAAACGACAGCCTTGGCACAGTACATGTCAGCCTCAGATTTGATCTCTTATGAGAATTTCATTGCATTTTAAAAGAATCCTGAATTATGATCATAATTGAATGCTTCACATGGTAACATACAATGCATTGTCCTGCCTGCATTTTTCATAATTTTTTGAAAGATAACTATGCTCATTTGACCAAAAGGTCTTTCATGAGAAAAGTTTCAAAGGTGGTAACCAAGGTTTAGTGTTATACAAAGACCTAAATACTGTTTTTGTTTTCCCTGAATTCGTGTACACTGGGCCTTTTAACTCTCATTCTCTAACAAGCACTTCTCATTCTCTAGCACTTCCTTCTCCTCTCAACATGTGGGTGCACACTGCTTCCCTAGCTTTTGAACCAGCTCTGAGTTCATTTCTTACTTGTGAACCCAGTAGCTGGGGAAGACAGGCATTCTGCCCAGAGTAATGTTGGTTTTTACCTATCTTACTGTTGTCTGGGCTATCTCTAGGGCTTACTATGTAATTTGAAGACAAGTGTGACAGGCTGGAAAAGAAGGATCTGCTGGTACATAGTTCTTATTTTCTGGAAGCACATGCTACATTGGTCACCTTGCATGTTATAGCTGCAATTTCTCTGGACCTTTGTAACCCACGTTGCATGCAAAGGAAGAGGTACTCCAGTCTGTATAACCTAGATTGGAATAATCTCTACAGATGCAGGATTCACTGGCTTGTGGACATAAAGCTCAGGAGAAGGAGGAATAGGCATAATAGAAAAGCTTAAACACCAGTGCCTGAGAATAAGTTCTTTTTAATGTTTAAATAAAAGTTAGAGACATTACAGAAAAGTAGGAAATCGCTCAGTTGTATTCTTACATGATTTGCAGGAAGGAAAGAAACAGATGGAGTTTGAACTAATTTGCTGGGAAGAATGTTCAAAATATACCTAGGTATCAGGTGTAAAAGAGACAGTCTCTGGTATAGACTGCAGATTGCATTTTGAAGGAGAAATTAAGATAGCCAAGCCTTGGCAATGGAGGTGACAATGCATTTCCAGTAAACATACATGCTTACATGGTGTCATGGTGTCAGACTCAGCTGTGTGTGATGCATGGCACTGTATCATTAAGAGTAAGATACCAGACCCATACTTCCTGGGTTCGAGTACTGGCTTTAGCTCTCAGGCAATTAAATTTCTTGTATCCTGTATCTATCAAACATGGATGATGATACCAGTATTTACCTTTTTGGAGTGAGTGAGTGAGTCCATTGATATAATGGCCTGGAACGTGCTTAGAGCTCTGACCAGGCATCTACTTGTTATCCCGTTTCTTCTGTATATTTTATATAAATTTTATATAAATATATATGTATTTTATATAAATTTCTCTAACCTTTTCTCATCCTCCTCTTTGTCATAGCATCTGTATATTATGTTATCCTACTTAATTACTTAATAATTTGAGCCTCTATAACCAGCCCCCAGATATAGAGAAAAGGCACTGAACTGGGTGAATGAATAATGACTTGTAGTGTATCTTCAGAATGGAGGGCTAGTAATGTAAATGCATCCTGGTTTGTGGGTTAGTTTCCAAGATAAGATCATGTAGACATAGTACTCATTAAATTAAATCCACACATGAGCCTTCCACCTCATTTCAAACATGATTTTTAGTCTTTCCTAATAAACCATTTTCTGGGAGTTGGAAAAGGAGTATGTTTTACGTCATGAAAAAGTACACACACATATAAATGAGACAACTATGTTTGAAATAATAACTACTAGATGTAGTGATCTTATTTTTTTTCCTATTGTGCTTTCATATCTGAGGATTATAATGCATTGGATTTATTTTGTAGGCCATTAAAGGTCTACCCTGCGGACCAATTTGACCTGTCTAGCACCAAAGGGGATACTATTCTTACAGCCCATGGCCCTTTTCATCCTGACTTCCCCATCATGAAGCTGGAATTTACCAGGTTTAAATACACACATTTAAATGCCACCAATCTGTTTAGTTAGGTCATAATTTGTGTTGTCATCTGTTGAAAGCCTTTAAATTTACTATATCCCAGATGTACATTTGTAATATTACAAGATAGCACAAAATGACCACTGGAAGGTATGGTCTAATCATTTTTCGAAAACAGTTTAAGTAAGGTCAGGTAGATAGATAGGTAGGTATTTTTACCTACAACACTGTCAGAGTGTGATGGCTTAATTCTGCCCCACCTGTTCCCAGCTAAAGAATAAATTAAGAGAGTCCTGTAGAAAAATGACTGCATTGTTAGAATGGAACCCTGGAGAGCTATGTGTGACACTGACTGTCTGGGGGCTCTGGTGGGCTCCCCTTTTTCTGCCAGTCCATTAGCTTGGGAGCTAACTGCTCAGATTTGTTCATGCCCTGACACCGTGAAGCTGAGCACTCCTCTCTGCTCCCAAACCCTGTGTTGAGGCCTGACTCTGTAGTCTCATCAACGGTGTCATCAGTCAATCCAAATAACTGATGCTTTGAAAGACTGTCGGCCAGATTCTTATCAGTTCTTTGATGGCCTTCCCAGGCTGTGAGCACTAGCGCTGCACACAGTCTGGTCACACCTACCACCAGTCCCACACAGTGCCTGTGGCTAGCTGTCCACACTGCCTGCCCCATGCAGCAGCCACACTGTCCCGGCTCAGGAGTATGTCTGCCCTTGCCCATCTAACTTGGCAGAATGTTGCGTATTAGTTCTTCTTTCCCTGTTCTCTTTATAGGTCTTTATTCGTTCCATACATGGATTGTATTCTACTTCTTCTATGTAGTCTCTTTTTCTAAGCTTTTTCTCCTCCTTTGAACAATTTTGGAGAGCCCCCACTGGTACTCGTCATAGCACATGGTCTCATGAGTAAGGGCAGAATCATCATCAAGGAAAAAGAATGCAGCATTTCAGGAGGTAAAATAGGAATATACCCAAAAGACACAAATACACTGATTCAAAAGAAGATCTGCACCCTATGTTTCTAGCAGCACTCTTTACAATAGGTAAGACCTGGAAACAACCTAAATGCCCAAAAACAGATGAGTGGATCAGGAAGCTGTGGTACATAGACACAATAGAATACTATTCAGCAATCAAAAAAGAAAAACCAGATGCATTCATAGGAACATGGATGGAACTGGAAGGGATGATGCTCAGCGAAGTAAGTCAGAAGGCAAAAGAAAAATACCAGATGGTTCTTCCCCTAGGAGGAATATAAGGGAACCAAATAAGGATCAAGGAAAGGAATAAGAACAATAATAATAACAACAACAATAAAGAAACAAAAACCAAAAATGAAAAGACAGGAACAAACTGGGGACACTTGGTGGGGAGGGAAGAGGGGAAGGGTGGAGGGCAGATGTGAGCACGGGGGACTGAGGTGATGGTGCACTGGTGTTACGGTGATGGGGAATACATGAGGATTACAATTGATGTCAAATATATATAAATTTAAAAAATCAAGATTTGAAAAAAAATAAGGCATCAACCATAGTGTCTTCAATGTTCAAATCCCCAAAAGTGTCTCGGTCAGGTTCATCCTCTTCTAAGTAAACCTTCTCCTACATTCCTTTGATAATTTATTCCTTTGATAATTATTAGTATGGCAACATGGTAACAATCTAGCCTTCATTTTCCATATACACTACTTATTACACATACCTGGTGAGTGAAGTCTTCCTGGTATGCCTGTAACCACTGTTAGCAGCTCCACTCCCTGTGGAAATAGTAAGTGCAGTCCTAGACCCCCAACACAGGTAATCTGGGGACATAACCAGGGATGTGAAGACTACCTAATGTCATTCTCTTAACCATGCCTGTGTTCGTGGGAAGAGATCAACTATTTCAAAATCCTCTAAGGACCACTAAAAGTTCTTCCACAATTATTTTTCAATAATAAAATAAAATGGAAGTCATAGGAGAATTCGGAGTATTCTAAAAACATTACTCTGGTTAGGCGTGGATTTTCGAGATGTCACATCACTTTATCTCTTCCGTAGATGTGTTTGTGACACTCTCTGGACATAGAATCCACTGATTTTAACTCTCCATTTACCCTGAGGGGTAGTTGATTCCAGAACATTGGGACCTTGCCTTGATTCCAGGTGGTATCCCAGCCAATTGACCCACTTCACCCTGCCCATTTCTCACATGTGCTCTTGAAATGTGACAACTTTGCCAAATGAGACTTGCTATTTTTTTTTAAGACTGCAAAGCAGCTGTCAGAAAATGTTTAAAAGAAAAGCTACTAAATTTTATAGCAGAATTTAAGAAATATTCCCTCTTTGTGAGGGTATTTCTTTCTTGTTCTCTCTGCTCATCTGGTATTTAAAAAAAGTTTCTTTTTTGATAATGATTACCTAGCAACTTTATATCCACTCCTTTCTTTGAATCTCAAGTTAATGTCTTTTTATGGTTTGGCTTCAGTTTTCGTACATAGTCTGAGCAAATGGCTGCTAGTGAAAATCATGGTTGGAGGTCTTCAATCCATGTTCTCATTCACTTACAATGCATTATCTTAACAAAATACTGTGTTTATAAAGTAACCTTGAACTTGAAAATATAATAAGGGTATTGTTGCTAAACAGATACAAATAGAACTTATTATTCTTATGTTTGGCTCCACCCAAGCCAAATATGTAACAGAATTCCTAAGCTCAATGGAATAACAGCTTTTGAAATTCAACTTGACATGGCTTTGGAAAATTTCATGTGTCCAACTGTGAAATACAGAGACGTGCATACAATTAAATGATAACGTATAAATTCTTAAATATCATCAAGGTCTGAGGCAAGATAAAATAGAGCCCTGGGTCTGGCAGGATTGCCTCAGCCCTGGGGGTCTGGATGAGTTAGTGATGGAATAGGGAGAGGTGCCCTCTAACCTACCCTGTCAACTGAAGATGTTCCACTTCATCTTGTGTGGATGTTGGGCTTTCACTTGGGATTTCATTGGAGAAGGTAATGAAAAGAGTTCCATTGCTCACATGTAGTTTGAGAACCACTGCCCTGACAAATTCAAATTTTACCTGTTGGGCAAAACACTTGGAATACCCAAATACCCAGACCAACTCATGGTATAAAGTTAAAGATGTAAGGTCAGCTTGCTTGCAGTCTGAACTGTGGTGGGATGTTGAATGCATAGTCATCTTGAAAAGTGGTTGTGGAGGAGGAGGGAGTTGGAGATTTTATCCACAAATACACTGTTTTCTAGGTCAGGCTACCCTCATCCAGGACATTTCCATACTTCATGATATTCAAATAATGTTTTTCTATTCCAGTCATAATGATGGGATTTCCCTCTTAGGGCTTCAGGTTGAAGTAAATTGGTTAAAATAGAGAACAGATGATGACAAGCAGCCCAGAATTTTCTAAAAGTTGGCACAATCTTGGGTTGGATCAAGAAGAGGAACCAAAAACTATGAGACAATAGCTTTTTAAATATTGTGACAGTTTTCTCAGTTTCCCTTTTTCCTCCCCCTTTAACCTTTTATGTTCAGAAGCAAGCAGGGGTGGAGTTGGGCACACAAAGCCAACACAAGATCTTACTGAGAGGATGCATTGCTGGTGAGTCCCTGCTGTCAGGTATAGGCTCTTGGGTTTGAGTGTTCATGTTCTTCTGAAGAAGTAATTTTTTTGCTGAGTCATCTGTGACCAGAAAAAACATGAAAGTTTGTAATGCAGAGCCTAGAATATAGTAGGCAGTCATTGGACTCGGAGTGTCCTTTTGTCTTCATTTTCCTCCTTTTGTTTTTAGTAGCCTAGGGTTTGGTTTTTCTGGTTGTAACATCTTTTAGCATCCATTTGCATTCAACCTGGAGGACTGCCTTTCTCAGGTCCTGCAGCTTAAGCTTTTCTCTCAGTGGAGAGGTAGATGGGGAGGGAGGTTGGGGGAACTTAACAGTTAAAGCCACAAATTGTATTGAAATTGTCTCAAGGTGTTCATGTTTATACTGCTCCTCGTTTGAGCAGTTATCAAAGACAATATAATAATAAAGGAAGGTGGCAGCAGCTGTAATCAGCTGTTACTTCCATAGATAGAAAAAGTAGCTCCTAAATTTTAAAATAACCTGGAATGCTAGTTAATGCAGGGTCCTGCCCTCCTCACCTGCCTGCCCCCTGTGTCATATTGCTCCATTATTATTGGCTGTAATATTTTTTGAGGAATTTTACCACTCCTTGGTAATTCTGAGCTCCCAAACCATGACTCCAAATCCTTGGCATAAAAATACATGCCTATACCTATGGATAACTCTGCGGCAGTCACAGAACACAAAAAGCTTAGGAAGTGATGTGAGATTTATTTGCAAATTGCTGGTGTCAGTATCCTAATTCTTTTCTCTTTGGACTTGCCAAGTGGAGTAGTCACATCTCCTGCGGTTTCTCTACCCACATGGTTTCCTGTAGCGTTAGGAAGAGGTTGAGAGGAGAAACGAACCCTTTTTAGTTTTGACTCACTCCATAGTGGTGTCTTCCTGAGATAGGATATAAGAGGCTTGCCCCGAGGTGGCAAATCAGTCGTCCACACGCATCGCCTTCACTTAGCCAATGGCTTGCTCAGAATGAGCGCATGACGAGGTGCAGTTTCATTCATCAAGGGGATTTCAGGCGGCAGCAGCACACGGCCGGGAGTCTTGGGTGACTTCTGGGTGTGGGGCTTTGTGGTGACCCCTACAGAGAAGCAAAGTGGTGCCTCTGACTGTTCGAAGAATTAACGGTAGTTCAGGTAAGGGTGCGGGGAGACATCCTTTCTTTTTCTTGTTCCTTTGGGTTCGTTTGCGATTCGAGAAAAATGAGTCTTCTCTTTGAGAAGAGCTCAGAATTGTTAGAAATCTTCTGAATTGCTTTATAATATTAGCGATATCTACTGTTTTATCCTCTTGATGTAAAATTCACCTTCTTCAAAATGTAGTTTCACTTTCAAATTTAAAAATAGGCGATTCCATTTCCCCCTCCTTTCATGAAATGTTTAAAATGAAATAACTGTAGTTGCTAAGATACTAATTACACATAGGTTCCTGCTTTAGAGCTGAAGTCTTATATTTTTAGGAAGTAGCCTTTAAAAGTTGGGTGTGGGGGGGAAATTGATGTTTGTATCTGTTTTATGAAACAATGGTGCGATGTGATGTACGAGTGGGACTAGACTTATGGCCAAATTTTGAGACACACTGCTTACTCTCTGAGGAAGAAGCTGGCGAGCCCCCTTCTGCCACTCGGTCTCCATCTGTTTCCAGCAGTGGACTCACCCGGCGCCTCCTCCTGTGTGTGGGTCTGTCTATGTGCATTCAGTATAGTGACATTTTTCTTGAAGAAGTGACTAAGGCTTCTTGGATGAATTCTGTCTTTGAAAGAGGTGGTGGAATTGCATCAGAAAAGCATTTACAGTAAATGGCTCCCCCCCTTCCTGTAATGACCACATGTGAAAGAATGCACTAATTCTTGTTTTGAGGAAATGAGAGTTGTAGCGATCTATGAAAAACTCCCTTTTTATCATTAAGCAGAGTGGATGTTAGAAATTCTAAAAGCAGGATCACTTTGTGCTAGCTAACCAAGATCCCAGATCCAGCTTTCCACTCTGTGTTTTTTATGGAGTCACCAATTATCTTCACTTTAAGAAGGAATAGTGTTGAACATGGCTGTGGCTATTAAGCATAGGCCTAAGCTAAATTAATCTCTTCATAGTCATTTTCTATATTAAATTAATATATTTCTTAGATATGTTACTGATTGGTTCTTACAGATTTGATCCTCAGCGTGACAGAATATAACGGCTAAAAGGAAACTCAGCAAGGCCCTCTGGCCAGGATTCTCTTGGGGATAGTGCCGCCCCCTAGGGGACATAGTAGAAACTGATGAAGGGTGTTCATTTCTATCATGCAAGTTTTTAGTGGATGGGAAGCCAGAGATATTTTAGATGTTGAGTGGAAAAGACAGAAAGAATTGCCCTGAAACATAAATCACTTGTAACTCTCTGATTGGTTATTCATTTAGTGGAAAATCAGTTTGTAATGATTCAAGCCTAGACTTAATTCCATTTTACATTAAAACACCAAGATAGCTTGTTCATACTCTTAGCATATACAGAATGTACTTATTTTCATTCTGTTGTTCACCTATATCTCTCCTCTTTTTTTTTCTTTAGTCTTCATCCTGGAAGCTTTTTACTTGACTTATTTGAGACTTACTCTCCAGAGTAAGTTATTACAGCTATTTCATTACATAGTTAATTAGAACTGAAAATTATTTACATACTGAAATGTGTGAATTTTTGTTGTAAGCTGCTTTCCTCTTAGTTTCTCCTTTCTCTTACATTTAGGGCTTTATATTAAGGTTTAAAAATTATATGTATATTAGTTACTACTTATTAATTTTATTTTGGGGTAGTAATTAGGGCTCACACAATTCTGGGTTATGAAAAGAGAGCTTTGGTATCCAGTTATAGAATCCTTATCTATGCAGTCAGGAAGAACAGCATACCCATCACCCAGTGGGAAGGATGTTTATCTTGCTTGTGATGTGCTTCAGGGGACTTTCAGAAGTGCATCCGAAATGTTAGTCTGGAAATCTCCACCTTAAGCTGGTTCTTCCTAATCGGCACTTTCCAGGAGTCTTCATTATGTCTTTCTGAAGACAGGCTTTGGTGTCTCCCTTCTGTGAACTTGTCCTGTGTGTGCTGTTTCCTGCGTCTGATTGCTCTGTGTGTGGAGCCACCACAGGTGGTTAAATCGTCAGGACCACAGCTGTGAGGGAAGCCCCCAGGCACAGGCCTGTAGTGTCCCCGGTTCTTGGTGCCAGGAACAAACATTTTTCATTTTGTAGACCTTTATCTTGGATTATTTCTTCCGTGCTTTTGTTGTGGTGGTGCTGGTTGTGGTTCTTAGTATGTGGGTGTAACTATCACCTCAACTGTTTCTAGGGACACTAATGAGAGTTGTTTGTTTTGAGTTCTCTGTGGGTATCTTTGCTCCCTTGAATTTTCTGTCTTCTGGGGTCTCTGTTGTCGATCTGGTTTTCCACTTCATGTTACCGGCTTTCTTGAAATGTGCTCCACTTCTTGAATGTTCCCTCCTGTGAGCTGCCGAGCCAACATGTCCTCTGGCAGCTCAGAGCCAGCCCTGGGATGAGGAGGGACAGCACAGCAAAGAGGCCTGACTGGGTATCTCAACAGCACAGTAGCTGTATGGGCCTCACCAGATTTTAGATAATTTTTTTAGAGATCCAGCTCCCTATTTTAATCTTTGGTTTTTGCCTGGGGGTCCTCCATAGTTTGTTGTTCTTATGAAGATAAGAACTGGGCATGGAAGGAACAATTGTTGATACTTAAGACTTTTCAGTGACTATTCTGTTCTCTATCCTTTGTGTCATTTCTGGCCCATATCAGCCTTGCTTTTTCTGAGTCTAGCATCTCTCTCGGGTTTTACTGTGGAAGTCGACTAATTGTCTTCCACATATTATATTCCACTGAGGAATCCTCTGTAGCAGCCCTCTCTTTGGGGTTCTTTGGGGCTGTCAGCTGCCTTTACTTAGCTTCATCAGTCAGTACCTCTTCATCCTTTTCTGACTCGCAGACATTTTTGATGTGTCTCAGGCCCCACAGTCTTTTTATTGTGGTGAGTTTATCTGCTTTCTTGTGATTGTAGTGGGAGCTTTCATGTGCCCTGACCACCATTTTGAAATGGTGTCTTAGTTCAGACTTTTAACAACAAAGTGCGATAGACTGGTTGGCTTGAGGACAACAGAGGTTTAGCTCTCCCAGGCCTGGAGGATGATTGATGTGGTGTCTTCACATGGCGGGGGGGAAGGCAGAGCTCTCTGGGGCCCTCTTACAAACACGCTCTACCCTCATGACCTTATTCCCACCAGAGGCCACCACCTCCTAATGCTGACACACTAGGTAGGCGTTTCAACATGTAAATTTGGGGGTGGGGAGTATATTTGGTCCATAACAAAAGGGAAGTCCTTTCAGTTGTCAATTTGGCCAAATCTGAAGGATTAAATCAGAAGTAATTTTAGCCAGGGCTCTAACCAGGGAGAAGATTAGATAGGGACGAAGAAGATTAGCCAGGGACAAAGGCAGTGGGTATTGGGGTTTGGGAGAAAAACCCTCAAAATACTTTGGCTGGGAGGAAACAGCAAGTTAATATTTATTGTATAAAGATAACGCTTGCCAGCTCTGGAGGCCACAGTCATTAATCATGGCTCCTCAGAGACTCTTCTAGGTTTGTTGCAAGAAAAAAAGATGCATCTTATAAATCATCCAACTTAGTCATTAAAAAAAAAATCTATAAAAGTGTAGTGGCAGTGATTCCTGACCTAAACACAATTACAAGTTTTTTGATTTCTTCTCTGCCTTTCAGCATAGGAATCCCCAGGAGAATCTTCTATTCCTTCATTTCAGTGACTTCTGTTCCTTGGGGATAGATCCTCATACTTGTCTCCTTTTTTATAAGAAAGAAGCTTCTCATAATCTCCCTCCCATTCCCTTTGTGGAAAAAACCTCCAAAATCTTATTGATCATTCATTTCTCAGATTTGCTGTGTTTCCTGAAGATGTGTATAGTAGATACTCTGAAGATGGAAAGAATTCAGTATTTATCTGTTCACCCTTTAGCTTTGCTGACAAAAGTGGTACCCATTTGTGCTTGGAAGAAACTCAGAACTCAGAATTGATGTTTCCTATCTTCTCTTTCATTTTACTTTTACTTTTTTTCCTCGTAAAGCAGAAACTTGCTGGACCTGCCTGTCTTAATCTCAGGTATAATGCTGGGAGCCCCAAATCGACCTCTAGAATTTGCAGAATAGTACTGTGGATGCTCACAGTTCTGTGTAGTGACTGAGCGGTAACTGCAGAAAGTACAAGTCCCCTGGTATCTGACTGTAGCCTATCAGTTGTTTACAATCTTTTGAACTGTTTTGGATGCAAGAGCCCATGCCCCTGGCAGGTATGGAGAGCACTGAAATGCCCGTGAGCTCTCAGACAAGGGAAGTGTCTTGTGATTCTGTTTTTGGCCACCTGTTCCAGGTGTCCTTCTCCCCGAACCTGCTTTCTTCATGCATGCCCATAACTTGCTTTTGTGGGACGTTAGTGTGTGAAGTGGTGGTGTGCAGGGTTGTGAGCTGGACGGGCTGGGAGAGCAGCCCCTCTGTCCACCATGGACAGCGCAGCAAGTTGCCCTGCTGCTCCTAACCGGGGCAGGTGGGTTAAAGGGGCAGAGGGCTCGGGGCTGCTTCATGGCGAGTACCAGCCGTCGTGTTTTAAATACTGTTTTTCCAATAAAAACATACCAGAAAAGGGTTGAAGAAAAAAGAAGAAACTAAAGAGCAAAATTATCTCTACCAGCCTAGGACTCGGGCATCTCACTGTGCACTGTAGCTCTCCAGCTAGTTGAATTGGTCAGACTTTACTAGAGCCCCCATTCTCTTCCCAAAGTGACACAGACTCAAAGAGTTCGATTTTAAGCCCTGAGACTACAGGAGGGGCTTTCTCTTAACTACTAGAATGGCTTTTGTCTCTGTAAGAAGACTTCGAAGGGAAAGGTATTCTTTGGATTCCCATCTTCCTCTCCTCCTCTGCTCAGTTAACTTGGGCAAAACATAGTGCTCACTCTCTTGCAATTCCAATGCCCTGGCCTGTGTTTGGACTTGTACAGTTGCGCTCCACTCCTGGCCACCAATTCTGCTTTCTCCAGCAGTTTCCTGGCCAGGGCAGGAACTAGCGCCGAGTCTGGGGTAAGTGACCGTGACAGGCTTTGGTCCTCACTCAGGCCTCCCGCTTGACTGTGGAAGGAGGGGCATTAGCATGTGACCCTTGCCCCGTGTGGACATGCCTAACAGGGCTGACCACACCAGACAGCAGACCCCAGCTCAGCCCAAACACGAAGCTTGTGAACGTGCCACGAGTGACGTAACCCGGTTGAAATAACGACATTTGGGTTACGCGCACAGATCAGATGTGACTCGAGTGTGAGCTCCCTACCTGTTGTGGCCAGATGGCCGTCGTGCTCCGTGAAGCATTTGCCACACACATATGGCTAAGGCCAAGACTGATCCTGTTACAACCGGACCTACCCGTCTTACCGTATTTAAGATGAGACTTCTCACGGGGTCTGTCCAGCGCCACCGACCTTGTGTGGTCTCGGTGTTGTCTGGGGCATGGCGCCGGTGCAGAGTGCTGACGTGTAAGCCTGCGGGTTTGTCACACAGGCGTACCCTCCCCGAAGTGACTTTCTAACGCAGGGCGAGACTCCTCACCTCCCTTCTTACTCTGAAGTTGGCCACCCCTTCTGGGTCACAGAAAGTAGAAGCCAAAGACAAATGCACTCAGTCCTTCCGCTAAACACACACAGACCTGCGTCTGCCAGTTGCCTTGCCTCCCCTTTCATGGAAAAGGAGCCCCTCCTCGTGTCTAGATGCCTCTGCCCCACTCCGGTCCTTTCACCCCAGAGACTCTCTGACCTCATGTGGCCCATTTGCCATCGACTTTTCCCGTGAGCACTTGATCCTGCAAGTCCTGGACTTCTGGCTGCCTCTGCAGTCTCCCACCAGGGCCAGACTTCTCGGAGGAAAGGTGTGTGTTGCTGCACCATCCCCTCGGTCCTGCTTCTTCCTCAGTCCTGCAGCCTGGCACTGCCAGCACCCCCGTCCTTCCTGTTGCCACATTCATCTGATGTACTTGCCACTCATCTTCCATAGTGCTCAGCTCCACAGCCTGCTGTGCCTCCTGGGGCCTCCAAGAGCCTGGTTTGCTCTCTGGCTTTTTTTCCTTACTGTCTTTTGCAGCTTCTATCTTCTCTGTGCTCCATGTTTTGAGTTCAGACAATTTCCACTTTGGTGTCTTACTGGCAGCCCACATCCGCTGGACTCCAAACTGATCCAGGTCACCAAGTTTGAAACCAACGACTTACGGATTCTCTCACCTCATCTTCCAGATCCACAAAGAAACCCAATCTGGTCAAAATTCTAAATATGAAGTTCTCAAATCCATCTGCCTTTCTGTCTGCAGTGTGTCCTTGGTGAGCTAAGTTTTATTTTAGCTGAATGACTGCATCAGCAGCTGTCTTCCTGCGCTTGGTATCCTCCCCTAACCCCCCCCGCCCCCCCGCTCTTCTTCCCCCATCCATTTTCCACTCTGCATTCACAGTGATGCTTCTAAAAAGCATCCACACCTTGTCATTTCTCTGCTTAAGCTCTTACCCTTTTCTTTTTTATCCTGTATACAAATTGACTGCATCCTCAACATACATGTGTTCTTACCTGGCTCACGAACATGTTATCAAAGCCCTAGCACTGGAGTTAGTGCCCACTCCACACAGCAGAACGTGGTGAAAACCCTAACTGGTCATCAGTCTCTCCTGCCCCTCCTGCTGCCTTCCCCCACTCACCTGTTTCTGAACCTCACAGTTCCAGCCTCTTCCAGCTGCAGATTCTGGTTTCCAGCCTTTTCCTGAAAGGTCAGCTCTTTCTTGATCTTCTGATCCTTATGGTTCATCCTTGTCTTGTCTTAGTTCTTACTGATTCTGAACAAGTGTGTAGTGTGGTCCCATTAAGAATTCTGAGACCGTGTGGTGCCTCATATTTCTCACCTTTAAAATTCTACTTCATAGAATTGTAGCAAAAATTAATTAGACTGTCTGAATTGCAGTAGCTGTCAATCAAGCTTGGTTCAAGGATAACAGCTACTGTTATTACTAAAAATATCACTTTTTGCAGGTTTCCATCCTCAAACTGTCTAGACCAGATCAGAGCCAACTCCTTCCTGTGTGTATCAGGGGAGCCAGTGCCCCCTTTACACCATCATTGCTAGTTTGAGGAGGGAAGGACCATGTTCAGCACCTTGTGCCTGATTTCATAGTGTATAGTATGTCCTATATACTCAGTATTTCTGGATGAAATTAATCAGTGAGAGGACCAGTAGAAAGAACATTTATTTAAGTGTGTTCTGCTGCTTACCTTGAAAAGCTGCCCATTTAAAAACTGAAAAATAACAACCAAACCGCATTGTCCCCTACAGGGCTGCTATGTGCAAGCATGTCGGGTGAGCCTGGGCTGGCTGGGGACTCGTGTCCCTGGGGCAGCTCCACCTAAGGCCTCCCTCCAGCTCCGAAGTGCTTTAATTCTGTGATAATAGTGCTGGAGCACATTTTTAGGACTTTCAGGGTTTTCCTCATACTTCTTTCCCTTTTAGCTAATGAGAAAATGTCATCATGTTGCCGGGACTTGCAGGTTCTTTCCTAGTTGAGGGGAATTTTTCAAGTTGGCGCTAATGAGAGGGTCTCAAAAAACCACCAAGAGGTCTGACTGGTATGTTCTCTTCAAGTTAAACATAACGTCCCTTATTTTTGGTTTTTTTTGATCTTCTGTTTCTGAGCTGACTTCCATAATTATGTTGAAAGAATTTAGTCTCAAAAATAAGTTCTATTTTACTTTGCTGTCTGCACCCTATGACATCATGTAAACTTACTTTCTTATTAAATAAGAAGTCTTTAGGACTTCTAATTCGACACACACACACTACAATTTTTAGTTGTTGTAGAAACCTTACCACCTTACAGCTCTAGAACTCCTTTTCATTTACAAAAATGACACTCTGTGCCCATTAAATACTACCTCCCCATTCTCTCCTGTCAGTCCCTGTCAGCTACCATTCTACTCTGTCTCTATGAACTTGAATTCTCTAGGAAGATCGTGTAAGTGGACATATCCACTTGTCTTTTAGACTGGCTTATTTCACTTAGCACAGTGTAGCCAAGGTTCTGTAATGTGCTGGAATTGCTTTCCTTTTTAAGGCTGAATACTATTCCATTGTATTTCTGTTTCTCATTTTCTTTCTCCACCTGTCCATGAGTGTACTTTTTGGATTGCTCCCACCTTTCTGGCTATTAGGTATGATATTGCTATGAACATAAGTATACAAATGTCTCTTCAAGACCTTTGTTTCAATTCTGACTGAATTTATTTGATCAATTAATGATTAGTGAATTCTTGATTGGTTAATGATTACTTAATGACCCTTGATCCCTCTCTCGATGCTTCTGTTTTCATGGACTCATATTTCCTCTTTTGGTTGTTTATTGCCCCTCTCCCAGGGACTTTCTTGGCCATTTTTTCTAATGCCCTCATGCCTCATTATGACCTTCACAGAGCTGCTGGATGGAAAAAATAATTTGACAAGCAAAAAATGGAAACTCACCTTCTCCATACCTGCCAATTCCTGCTGTTTTCTGAAGGCTCATGTTTCCTAAGAAAAATGAAAAATAAACTGTTAGTAAAAGGGCATATTTTGGTGGCTGTTGACATTCTTTATTTTTTAATTTGGACATACAGGGGGTTTTACACTTAATGTAGTCAGATTGAGTCAGATTATCTTGCCTTTTACTATTTCCTTCATTATTTTTGTAAAGCCAAAACTTATTTTCTTGTCTCAAAGTGAGAAATATTTTGCACTAATTGCTTTATCTCTTCCCCCTGACTTTTAATCTCCACAGAATTAATCTTGTCGATGGCTATAAAGAACTAGTTTTGCTTTTTCTAGGCTACTCTCTCATTCTCATGTTTATCCAGAATCCCAGTAAAACTGTGATACGAACCCAAAGATTGCTTTCCTTATTTGAGTGCCTTGATCTTCCCATTGGGAAAAAAGAGGATGCTTTAGTGCCTCCATGAAAGCAGGAGCTAGGAAGTGGAATTGGTGCCACCTGCAGCCAGCACTGTCCCCTGTGTCCCCAGCCCCAGCAGTGTGATAGATGCTCGGGGAGCCAGCAGGAATAGTGGTCAGGGGTCTCTTTGTTAGGGGCTTCAGATGAGCCTCTCTAGGTCTTTACTCTTTCACTTACACAAGACTAAGACTAGCATTCAGGGCTCAGCTCCTTGGAGACTTAATTGACCTCAGGTTATAGATGTGAGGTAGCCTAGATAGTCTGAAACCTCGTCCACTTCCAGCTGTCAGTCATTTATTTGTGTAACATGGGGAAATCGCTTAACTTCTCTAATATCTAATTTATGAAATTATGGGACTGAGATACTACTCTCTGAGATTTAGTCTTAATAAATTTTGGTCTAGGCAACAGAATCTGTTGGGGAATATTTCTTGGTTTTAATATCTTTCCATAATATGATCAACAAATATAATACTGAGTTGAGTAGATGGTGACAAATACTATTAATATTCCATGTTAGAGAAATCTGTGCTCCCTATTTTTCCTAATGGATCTTAATCTACTTTAACCCTCCCTTCTGAAAACTTGTCTTTCCTAATAATTTCTTCTTCCTCCTAACCAACTCTGTGATTAAGAACTAAAGAAAGATGAGCTGTAATCAGCATATATTCAGCACTCACTCCTGCCCCAAACCTTGTCCTTCTACTTGCCCAGAGATGTGGTATACACTTTTTTAAAGGCTGAAATTAAAAAATGAAAAGCTTTTTGTTAAAATGGGAAGCTTTAAAATGATAAAAGTATCTACAGGTATAAGTACCTGCCCCCAGCCATGCCAGTTTTTTAATTACTGGTTTTAGCTATTATTTAACAACATTAAATTAACAACAGAAATTACGCTAGGAAACAGTCACAGCTCAGACTTTGTGAATTCCACCTACGTGGTCTTCTTAGACATCTATAAATCCACCTGTTACACTGACTGAAGTATGTTCTAACATTTGTCTCCCATTTTTTGACTTCCATAATAAGTAAAGATAGTCTGATAACTGTGGTATAACTTACATAACACACAGGGATAATCCAGATGCTATTTAATGATGACCTATTACAAGCTTTGATACTGCAGATGAAAAACTCCTGTGGCGTTGACATGCCTCCCCCCATGAGAAGGTTTAGTAAATACAGTGCCCCCTTGAAATCTAGTGATCCTGTGTATAGAGTGGACAAATATCATCGGCGTTCTGTTAAACACATGAAATATTAAGTATTTATACATAGCTGCAGTTGATGTTTGACCATTGTGTGTTGCCTGATCTTCAGATAGCCTTTAAAGTAAACCTTGAATGGACGTGCACTTCAGAGAAACAGTTCCTCCCGTAATTATACTTTCATTTTTCACTGTGCATGCTTGGATCTCATATTTGTAAAAACATCCTGAGGGCTTATTTTCAAAGCTTCCAAACATGATTATTTCTCAAAAGTCGTATTTTATACTTGTCTCTCCTGGAGAGCATTTGTCAAGCTCCTGTGGAGTTTATTTTCTTGGTGTGCTCGCCTGCTGCATTTTCTCTGCTGCAGGTCACGTGATCTCTTCCGTCTGTAACACACGCACTTAAAATTCTTACTTCCTGATTGAACCATCAAGATTACGTAAAATGTAAATCAGTCGAAATACCTAAGAGCACAAATTTTAAGGGAAAAATGCTGTTTTCCTTTCCTCTTTCGTAATTGATACTTAAAAAATTGAAGTGTGTTGTTGCCTATTTGTATTTGGAAGCAAGAGGCTCTCAGGGATTTTTTTTATATGCTTCCCTTTCAGATTGAATCAGACTTTACTTTCATTATAAATATAATGTACCAACTAGGTAGATCGTGGGAGCTGTGCAGCTGCAGGACTGATATCAAAATGGTTCCGATGACCGAGAGGGCTGTTCACTTGTTACTCTTACCTTGGTCTGAATGGAGAGCACAGCATCTCTCAAAAGGTAATGTGTTGGTATTTCAGATTCGTAAATGACCATTTAGCCTTTCTGGGGCCTGATAGAAACGAAAGTAATTTTTAGCAGGCTGGGTGACACTTGTTTTATTATAGATTTTAAAATCCCTCACATTTTCTCAAAGCAACTTTGAAGTTGTCATAGTAACAGCATGATGTTTGAAGGGCCTTTTAAGTCATTCTTCTGCTAGAGTTAATTTTATTAACTCTGGATATGTTTTCTTTTTATTCCTCTCTGACAAACAAGGACTTTAATTGCTCAGGTATGTATTTCATGTTCGTTATTCCTTGGTTATGCCTCGCATCTATAACCTGAGGTTCAAGGAAGTCTCCAAGTTCAAGGACTCGATATTTTTTCTAAGCCGTTTCTGTAAAGGAAGCACAAATGCTGTCAGCTGACTTCAGAGAGGTTAGACTTGGATCTTTAATTATTTCTCTGTCAAATTGCACTGCTAGGGTAGGATCAGAATTTCATTCTTTAAAAAGATAGGTGATAAAGAGATGTTCCCTGAAATCTGTAACTTGCTTCTGGGGGGGGTTACAGCTTTCCTTTGCTCTGATACATTAACTTAAGGACTGAGGAACACAGAAAGGGAAATGTATCAAATTTAGCAGGAGAGAATTATTTCTTAAAAAAGTAACCACTTAGATGCAACAACCAAAAGCTCTGGACTGCACTGCAGTTTTTCTGCACAAAGTTAAAAAAAAAAAAAAACAACAACAAAACCACAACGTGTTCTTGAAAAGAAAAAACCTGGTAAATTTGACTTTATCAAAAATTTTTAACACTCTAAAATAAATTTTCCTTTGGGAAAGTTGGTGGGAATTTCAGATTGGGAGAAAGTAGGTCAGGATCTTGATCTGTGGCAGAAACTCTGACAACATGGCGCTGGGTGAGGGAGGGCGTCCTGCTCCCCGACAGGGGAGGGTGGGAAGAAGCTGCCCTGCCCTGGGTCTAGATGCTGAGAATGGAGAGGGATCAGCTGCACAGTGCCTTCATGTTCTTGTGAAAGTGATCGGAGGGATGTGGCCCTTAGGAAAAATAGCTCGTGGGTTCTGTGGCCCAAAGGTGGGCCGCTGTCTCCACGGCCTGTACAGGGTTTGCCCTGGGGGCCGAGTCACACCGGTGCAGCCGTGTCTGCAGCCAGAAGTAAAGGTGCTAATGCACGGCCAGTGATGTCAGGAGTTACGAGACAGCAGTTTCAAAACACTGCAGTAAACAAGGTCAAAGTGTCCCATTTTGCTGGAAGGAGGTTTGTTTTTATGAGCTGGACAGTACATGGGTGAAGTAATTTTTTCAAAACAAACATCAAATTTATGTTTTTGTTTTGTTTTTTGATTAAAAAAATAGTTGAAATTTTAGGAAGAATGGTCTTTCTGAGGAGAGGTATCGTGTTTGTCTGTCACTGTAGATTTTCTGTAGTTTGTACAGAGGAAAGGGAAATAGGTCTGATCCAGGGTTCTTCAGTACGGTTTCAGAGAGCAGACTCTGACCCCAGACACGGTAAACCAGTCCCAGCCACAGGGAGACTCCTTCCACTTTCATACCTTTTGCTCTTAGTTAGGAGTTTAAGTACGAGAACGTTAGTGGCACAGGATAACTGAGTAGGTGGTGCCTTTTCCAACCTTGAACCTGAGAATGCCAGAGGCTCTAGTCTCTGGACACTCATCCAAACAGTTATCTGCCGGTGGCCTGGTTCCGGAGGCAGTAAGTGGTTGTCCCAGTTGTGTGTGTGGTAACAGCAGCAGCGGGTGCCACGTGGCACCCAGAGGTCGCCTGGGTCTGTACCGGGGATCCCCGGTCCCCAGGAGTGTCTTCAGTGCTTCTGAGATGAACTGTGAACTTGGCATACCCTGAGAAGTGCAGGCACTTCGGGTCCAGGGCAGAGCTGGGTGCGGGCGGGCACGGCAGTGTTTAAAGTGAAAGCAGAGGCTGGCGGAAGGAATTACCCTCATCTCTCTCCCGACCTGCTTGCTGTGCTGGAAAACAAAGTAAGTGTGTTTGTTTCTTTTGTTAGTCAGCCTCTCCTACATGTTTTTTCTTGCTGATATTATTAGACACTCACTTACCTGGCAAATGCCAGGTTTTCTCCTCCCTTCATTCGTGAAGTAGGATAGGAAGCTTGTTAAGTAGCCGATTGCTCCTTTTATCTTTTCTGCATCTGTACCTCTATCCAGCATGCTGGGTAGTAAGCATAGAAATAGTAAGAGATTAAAATTTATGATCAATGAGAAAAAAGTTCTTTAAGAAAGCATCCCAAGAACTTTGCCACTGATTAAAATGACAGTGCCACCGATAGGACTTCCTATGTGGTGTGGCCAGGAGCGCATCTAGGGAACTAGCCGAGTCCGCAGCTTCGTCCGCACCGGGACAGGAAGGATGTGTGCTGGGAGAGGCGGCACAAAGGCAGGTCCCCAGTGGGACGTGCGGGAACTAGGTGGAGTAGGACTGAGACGCCAGGTTGTCATTTGAAAACCTGTCAGGAAGTGGAAAGAGACAGAGGAAATGGAAGGTAACATCGTGGGCAAAAGTTAATATAAAATTGGAGTAACTGTCTAAAGATTCAGACTTGTCAGCAGATACTGAGCTTTCCTTTTAGAACATTGCATGCCTTAGATAAATATGTTCATAGAAAGTGTATCAGCGGCTTTTAGAAAAGAACGTCAGAGGCGCCATCACCTCCACAGAAGTCTCCTGTGATACTTGGCCCGGTCTCCCTTTTTTTGTTTTTCGTGCAGTTCCTGCTTCCACATGTACACGGCAGGACTGCTTGATAGAGTCTGAATCCGAAGTGCTGTGGTTTTGAAAATGCAGAGCAAATAGAAATGCAGATTGGGCTTGTTATTGGTAACTAAATGATCATTCCCCATCAGATGGGCTGTGTTCACCACAGAATGTTCTTGACTTCTCTCAACTTGAACAAGAACTCTTTGAAGGTGTAGGAGGTGGTGAGACCGCAGCCAGCGTTGGGAGGCAGAATTCAAGGGTCTTATCTCCGAACTGGAACACAGTGTGCCCTGTCAGGGCTTCTGCATGTCTTAACTCCGAGCAGTGACGTTAGGCCTTGGGGAATCTGTATTTTGTTAGAAATACTGCAGGTCCCCTGTGTGATGACTGTCTGTGAAGGATTCATTCAGCCAGCATCTCCCAGGAACCTCCTCAAGTCAGGCATTGTGCTCAGGGCTCTAGTTTTTCACAAATTAAATTTACAGAAATTGGGTTTGTAAATTAAGGATGAAGAACAGTCTGAAAGAAGGGTGTGAATGAGCAGGCATTACCGTGAAGTGGCTGTGAAGGAGGGTGCCAAGTGGGCACTGCCCCTCCTAATTAAAGCAGGAGGTGGCTGCCATCTGTCCTCTTTCATTTGAGGCAGTTGGGGGCCTGGGGTGGAAGAAGCAGGTCCCCCAACCCCTTTATTTCTCTCCCATTCTTTCTCAAAGTCAGCTTTCTCCCTAATCAGTGACCCAGAAGGTCACCAGTGATCTCTCTCAGAACAAATAGTAACATAAGCTCACATGGCCCTTCCCAGAAAACATTCATCCACTTAAAATTTGCTCAAATTATGTCTGAGAGCGTGGTGACCCCTGCATTGGCGTCTCTGCCCCTTTTGTTACCAAGGGCACTGCCATCTGGCAAAGTGGGGAGTTCTACTTTTATTGACTTTGCTTTTTCATGAAAAAAATTTTCCACTGCACTGAGCATGATCAGAATGTAGCAGCACAAGGCTGTCGTGGGGATAGACAGGACTGTTATCCTTGAGAAAGTCAGTTACGATACATACAGTTGGGGCACAGATGTCCAGGTTACCCGGTGCCACCGCTTCTTGGACCCACCATAGAAATACTGCACACTCGGTACCCTCCAGTGGAGCAGTAAGTCTCTTAGCCCCTTTCTGAGAGACTGTTGGTTGGCTAGGATGTTTTTAGCTTTTCGATTTTTTGATGATATAATTTTAGATATTTAGCTAGGAGCTTGCTGCCCTCTTGTAAGGTGTGATTTAAGCTATGAGTTCAGTCTCACCCATCAGCATTTATTTCAAGAGGACTGAATAAACAAATTAAATGAGGCATAGCTGTAAAGTGTGACTGAAATAGCATGATTAATATTTTAACTGACAGAGCAAAAGACACAAGTCATTGTTGCCTCTTTAAAGTCCTGTGTTAGCTGGGAAGATTTAATGTTTCACTGAGTGAGTCTGCCTTTGCCAAGGACACGTGAAGAACGTTACGTCTGCCTTAGGGACCTTCCAAAAAAAATACATGTCTGCAGTGCTAGAAGAATCTATACTGTGAGAGTAGGAAGGAACTAGTACTGAGAGAGATAAGATCAAACCACTGGTTTGGGTCATCGATTGTAAACATGTAGTGCTTCACAACCATTTGCAGTTGTCCACAAGCATCACTGAGCCACTGGCTGCATTCCAGGAGCCGGTACTGCACACCGAAAATGAGTGCATCATGGGCCACACTCCCAGGTAGAAAGGCAGCTTGTAAAAAGGTAGCACTGCAGACCGACAGTAACTACAATAGATGGTATTGCCAGAGCTGAGAGGGGCTTACAATAAAATCTTACAACAGAAATTTAATGGAAAAGTGAGAATTGCTGTCTGTGATTTATAAAGTAACTTACCTAATGGGATTTTGGAAGTAAAAGTCCTGAAAAATCTCTTCTCATTTTAAGGCTGAGGAGACCAGAATCTATTTTGAAAAATGTTTAGTTTTTGATCAGTTGAAAGCCTTATGAGAAAAGGCTGTCATTGTATAATAGGCATATTTTTCAACCAAAAGATAGAGCTATACAAAAGGTAAGTTACAAAAATGTGTTGGACATTGTTAGGATGACTCTGCATTTCCCAAAAGAGAATATTTTGAAGAACAGTTCTTATTTGCATGTTAAAATTGAGAACTTTTAACATACTAGCTATGCCGGAGCTCAGCTGGCTGTTCTTACTTCTGAGAGTACCTGTATTATTTGTAGAAGACATTCAGCTTGAATTTTGCCCAGTCTCTCAGTGCATTGTGGGGGAGAGGTGACTTCTCTGCATCCACATTTGTGTTCTGTTGTCCAGGAATGGATTTTCTGTTATTCCAGCCAATATTTGGCCTTAACTCACCTTTGTGGATGAGTTCATTTAACAGCTACTTGTGGGGGACTGCTTTCAGCTACTCTGTTCTAGGAACTGGCCAGAAGCTGAGCCAAATTGGCTGCATCCCCGGATGCTGCTGCCCCACCATGAGTCTCTGAAAGTCTGTCCACTCAGCCACTACTTCCTGGGTGCTCTTCCTGAGCATCATGGGCTGAGACATGATGCCACCCTCCCAGAGCTTGGTGTCAGGCCTAGAGAAGCAGAAGCAGCCTAGAGAAGGGAGAGGCATGTACAGAAGTAGAGAGAGAAACCACATGTTTATATGAAAGTGTCTGTGGCTGGGGAAATAAAGAAATGGATAATGGCCCAAGGAATACTTGAACCGGACACAGACAGAAAGGTAATGTTGGTCTTGAGGATTTGGAGGGAGATTGTCCTGTCCAAAGGACAAACATGAGCAAAGGCACAGAGGGATGGGAAATACCTGTGTACAGAGCGGGCAGTAACTGATTTGTCGTTGCTGGGCAACAGTGTGTGTAAAGGTGACTAAGGAGAAGATAAAGTAGCAAAGGTCTGTTGAGGCCAGATCCGGGAGGGCGGTGATAGTCATATGACTGAGCGATTTGAACTTGATCTCTCGTCTTTGGGGGAGCTGTTGAAGATTTCTGGTCAGGAGAGCAGCATTGGGATCTCCCTGGTGACGGTGTGTGGGGTTGGGGAGTGAGCTGGGAAGACCGAGGGGGAGGTGGCGGGGTGGGGGGCATGTGACACTTGAGAGAAGTCAGCACTGAGGCACAGAGGACCCAAGAGAGGTAGCTAGCAGGAACAGAAAAAGAGAGACAGATTGGAGAGTTGGGATTTCAGAATTGTCTGCATCATAGGGGGTGACTGGTGGGATGAAGATGGAAGCAAAAATGGCTCCAGACCCTGGGACCCAGGTGACACTTCTCTGCCATGTGCCAGGCATTTTCTCACTCCTTAGCTCACTGAATGTGAGTTGGTGTTTTTGTCCTTATGCTGAGCTGAGAAAATTGAGACTCAGAGAAAGATTAGTCTAAAGTCGTAAAGAGGATACAGACAGGCCACTGTGGGCATCCCTAATTTCCATGCCTCTGTTCTTTCCCCCGACTAGGTTTGGGAGAGTGTAAATGTGAGAGAGAAAATGGTCTCTGTCTGTTCCGTGCATGTTCAGTTCAGAAGCAGTTAAGATGTCCATCAGATGACGAAGCATGGAACTGAGTCTCAAGGACAGAGTTAGGAGGGTTGGACATAATAAGGATTTGAGAATCAACTGCATATTCATTTATTCAGCAACTATTTGAGTGTCCTTATGGGCTGGGCCTGCCTGCTGTGAGAATACAGGGGTGAGTGACCTGCAGGCGAACTTCCCAGAACCACAGGCTCCCGAGGAGACTCCATGCTAGGGGTTGAATATATCATGGGGGTGGTGCAGATTTTCTGTAGGATCACCTCCCAGGGGACCTGACCAAGTCTGGGTACCGGGAAAGCTCCCAAAGGAAGTCATCTTAACATGACACTCTGATGTCAGCTGATGAGTGCTGACTTTGAAGAGAGGGGAAAAAAGACTGAAAAATAAGCTTGAGGAAAAGGCACATTGAACCAGGAGTAGACTGTACTAGACCCAGAAACAAGAGGGAGAAACTATGTGAGTGAAGACCTGGGAGTACATGAGGCAGAATGGAGGACTTTGTCCAGGTGCAAGGGAATAGGCTGGATGGACAAGGAGGCAACAGCTCAACTAAGAAAGGCCGTATAAGCTGCGATTGGAAATCTGGTCATTTTGTTAAGGACACGGGGCAGGGGGTCGGGGGAGCATTAGTGAATTTTAAGCACCGGAATGACATGATTATTAGACTTATATTTTGGAGAATTATTTTGCCTGTTGAAGAGTAAGATGTTAGGGACACAAGCACTGGAAGCAGGATACTGGCTAGGAAACCATTGGAGAAAGGACTCTGGGTCCTCAGAGATACTGGCAATTTGGACAGAAAAGAGAGATTCTGGTTGATATTTAAGGGTAGACATGATGGAATTTGGGGATTTGTTGGGTATGGAAGATGAGGGAGAGAGGGGAATAAAAGTTCACCTGTAAGTTTTGGCCGGGGTGTGTGTTTGTATTTCCCCTTTCTGTGAGAGGATGTGATCTGGGATTTAGCATTGTTAAGTTTGGAAATCCTAGGTAATTAGTATAAGGAGCTGAAGGGTAGGAAATTGGGGTCAGAAAAGTGTTTCAGAATTCACTTTTTCAGAAGTGAAGCAGTTCAAGTGACAGTGTAAGAACAAGTTGTGCGAGCAGGCGAGTAAAGCACGGAGGAGAACCTGGTGGTTGGGAACCAGGAGACCTGCTGCTGGGTGGGGTTTGCATGTGGAGGTTGGAGTCACACCAACTGCTGCCTGGACAGGGGAAGCAGAACGCCAACTTGGAGGTCTCTTTCAACACCACCTCTTGAAGAGGCTGGAGGTTGGTGCTGGGTTGTGCATTGAACATGTGATCTCCAGGGACTGTGTGCAATGTTAGAGAAGAGGAACGAGAGAACAGGGCAAGGTGATGGGTGCTGGAACTGAGTCTTTGAGGAAGAGTTCAAGGGGTGGGGGGAGACCAAGAAGGCGTTTCCCAAGAGGCAAACAGGAAAAGTCCGGAGTCCTCGCAGGCCAGAGTCAGTGCTGCAGAAGGATGAGCTCAGCACTGCCCCGCTGGGTGAGGCGGAAGGGGAACTGGGCTCGGGTTGCTGAGCCAACATCAGCAAGTAGCTTTAAGAGAGCAGTTCCCCAGGACGCAGGTGAAAGAGCGTGCGAGAATCAAAGGAGTAAGTGGAGTCACTGAGTGTAGACAGCAGATACAACCTGTGCTGCACTTGAAAACATTTTAGGTTGAAAGACAAGAGCAAGAGACTCATGGTAACTGGAAGTCTCTTGTAGCATCCAGTAGTGAGTCTCACTGTTGTGTGGGGCTTGTTTCGACCAGTCTAGTATTTTGTGGTGTGTGTCCTTGGTTAAATTATTTACCCTTTCTGTGCTTCACTTGTGAAATGAGTCCCTGCCCCGTAGTGTTGTCATGAGGGTGAAATGGGCTGTAAAGCCATACCTTGTACCTAGTAATTGCTACACACATGACTGTTATGAAAGCAAAGAAGGAAACTGACACATGGATCAGACATTCAAGACGCCTTTCCCTGAATATTCACAATTCTGATCTCATTCTACAGACAGGTCCGGAGAGTTTTGAGGAATGGATTGCAGACTATGCTGCTTGGGACTGGGACGTGGGTTTGGGAGACAGGGTTCTTCTGCCTGATGAGATGCACTGTGCAGCTTCCTTGAGCTGCCACGTAAAGAACATGGAGGAGCATGGGTGCTTGTTCTTGGCACTTCTGTGGCAAGAAACTGGGAAGAAACTCTCCCACGCTGCCTGCTCATCACCAGTGGTGTCCACAGCCCTGGCTGTGCAGGCTTGCCCAGTCTGGATCAGAACTTTTCCTGCAGCCGCTTGAGTGCCAGCTCCCCTGCGAAGGGACAGTGTGGGGATTCACGCACCAGCTTGGCCAGGCCACGGCACCCGAGGTGTTTGGCAGAACACCAGTCTTAGATGTCACCACAAAAGTATTTTTAGATGAGATTACATTTAAATTGGGAGACTTTGAGTAAAGCAAATAATCCTCCAATTGGTTGACAGCCTTAAGAGAAAAAAAAAAAAAAGGTCGTTCCCTAAGGAAGAAAGAACTGGGTGGGCCTCCACCACCGTCCTGCTCAACACCGCAGCATACGCAACTACTGGGGTCACGGCCTGCCCTCCAGATTTTCAGTTTGCCAAGTCCCCTACTTACCTGAGCCCATTTCTTAACATAAATCAGTCTACCCCCCTTTCTTACACACACACACACACACACACACACACCCTACACACCCCACACCCTCTGTTGGTCTGACCTGTACAGATAGGAAGTTACAGACGTTTGAAGTGTTCACTGCTGTTGCTATTGGCCAGAAACTGCATCAGGCGCCTCTCAGCACTCCTGCTGTATGGGTCTGGCTTCTTGTGCAGATCAAGAGAGTGAGTCGTACACGGTGTGCGGTGTGGCCTCTGTGATGGCGAGAGCGGGCAGGACTGCGCAGGAGAGAGCTCGGTTTCCTCTGGTGTGGTTCCGTTGTCTTGCTGTTTGGCTCTCGTGTTTTTTATTTAGCAAGATCATAAAGTCTCTTGAGTTTGAGGGCGTCGGTGTTGCTGTTCATGCAGCGTTTTCTGTCCTTCAGCTGTTGTCCTGCTGTAGGAGTGGCAGTGATTCTTAGTCCTTCCAGTACCCTAACTGTTGAGATACAAGGACTCATGTGTCCCCCACTTTACAGCTTTTGAACACCAAGTCCCAATGAGCACAGCTAGTGAGCCACAGAGTGGGCTTGGGGTCCCGGCCTGGCTCCTGAGCTCCGCTCCACCCCTCTCAGGTTACAGTGTCCTAGACACAGCTGCCCCCAGCCCCAGCCTCTGTGTGCCACACCTGCTAGGAGTGGTGCTTTCAGTGGGGTTTGCTTTAAAAGAGCAAGTGCCCGCGTCCTCCTTCACGAGCCCATTGAGTAACACTTGCTGGCTCACCTCCTTGAGAAGCAGAAAGCGTGCCCACTGCAGCATCACGCCAGCGCTACTGGGCCTCCTTCTCGCCACTGGACTTTTCCTTTGTAATCTGGTAACTCTGATTTGTGTAAAATCAGACAGAAATGTGATGATAAAGTGGTAGAGAACGTCAGTTCCTTGTCCAGTAACTTGGGGGGGTAGGCATGCGGGGGAAGAAATAGCCAGCTTCTCTTTGGGTACCTCTGGATTGTCATCACTGCTGTAGGCTGGGCCTTCTGTGTGCTAGTGTTGTAGGTGCTTTTCAAACACAGTCTCCCAAGTCTTCTCGGTGTTCCCACTCCACTTTACACAGAAGGGAAGCAGACACTGGAGAGTAAAGTGAGGTGCCCGAGGTGAGTAGCAGAGCCAAAACAGTGCGCTTGGTCACTGCTGTTGCCAGGCTCGGTGCTGCCTGGTGCCCTCCGCTTGTGTCGCCTGTACTCTGGGACCGGTGAGGGCAGGGACTCTTCCCCACTCGGTTCACTGCCCTATTTCGGCATCACCAAGTGCAGCGCCCCCCACACAGTAGGTGCTTAATGCAGGTGTACTGAGTAACTTGATGGGCGCCCTCTGTTCCTGGGATCGCCAGCCAGGAACTGGGGGTCAGAAAGAGAACGTGCCCCGCCCTGTGAGGGCACCATGGACTCAGGCGGGTTCACCCACAGGTGCTGCTTCAAGGATGTCGTCTCAGGAAAGGCGAGCCCGTCAGCCTGGCCTCAAGCGGGTGTGTCTGGGTCTTGTCAGTAAACCTTCCCAAAGGACATCTGTGGCACTGTTCTTGTCACTGTCGTTAACACTCGAGGCCGATCTCTTAGAACATGCCCTCGACGTGGTCTAGGACAACATCTGCTCAACAGTGGAGTTTTTAAGCGACCTCCAAGACATATTTTTAAAACCTTCCTAAAGTTATCTTTTGTCCATTATTCCAGATTCTTCCCTGTCCTTCTCTGTCTGTGTGTGTCTATACACCACACACAGTCACACACACCCCATAGTTTGTCACCTGCATCATAAACATGTCTCCCTTTAAAATAAAATACATGGGGCCTCCCTGGTGGCGCAGTGGGTTACGCAACGCACTATGAAGCAGACCGCAGCCACTGCAGCACGAGTTCGATCCCTGCCGCCAGCCGGGGAGGTGGCCCACGTGGCACAGCAGACCTCTCCTGCCTCGCCCGCTGCTCCCCTCAGCAGTGTGTTTCAGTCGGTCTGCCTGTTCTGCTCCCCACTCTGTCTCTGGTGGATCTTCTTACCTCCCCCGCACCTCTGGCCTGTACCCCAGTGCTTGTATGCATAAGTAAATAAATCTTTAAAAAAAAATAAAATAAAATACATGGTAGTATTAGGAAAACACTTTGTAAATTGACACTGTATTAGTTATATTTTGTCCCATTTTTTTCCCCCTCTCAAAGTTTATTTTTTTTTCCTTTGTTTCTCAAACTGGAAAGTAGCTACTCTGCATTGTTCAGTAGCATATTTCCTCTTGAAGACAGGTATGTGTATTTGACCAAAACTTAAAGCAGAGTAATAGGCCTCAGTCAGAACTTCTTAGCCTTATGTTTCTGGAAGTACTTGACAGTGCAAGAATATGATGATTCCTGCAAGCCTATCATGAGTAATGTGAAGTTTACTTTTGCCTCTGTGAAGCAGCCACCTCTGCGTCTGTTTCATGAAATCCATGGGTCCTGGGTATATACTCTGTGAGCAAGGTTTGTGCCTCCTTCATTTTTTCACTCAAAATAATAAGAATAATAATGGACAGCCAGAAACTCCCTTGTTGTTAGTGTAAGAAGCCTTGGAATTTACATACCAGTCAAAGCCATGCAAGAATGCAGATTCTCTGGTCACAACTCATCAGCAGGCTGCTTTGTGGCAGCCTGCATCTCTGCTTGGCTTCAGAAAACTTCCAAGTAGGCAGTTGATATTTGGGGATGACCAATCAAAGTGGCAAGTCGGATATAGGCAAGAGTGTAATTATTTTTCAATTTAAATGAGGGATGATGGTGGAACTACATCAGAGCTGAACACAGCCTTATTTTATTGGACCTATAAAATTAATAAACACATTTGAAAAATGTACCCCTCATTCTTCTCAAACTTAGAGTTTCTGCTGGTACTCTTCTTTTTGAATCTCTATTCTGAATTGTTCTTTTTTTAGTAAGGAGGAAGAAAATGTCCTTAAGAATTCATTATAAATTAAAATTAACCTCAGCATTCAGTCTTCGTTAAAAGCCGGTGAAGACTGATTGAAAGGGCAGTGCTTAATTGAATCAGCCTGGGAAGAGCGGGCAGGCGGAGTCCTGGCCAGCCTCTCTTTGCCATAATGGAGAAATGGTGTTGCTTTAATTGTAATTCTTTGCTTCCCTTCCTTGCCAAGCCCAGTGGCTTCTGTTATAACATGTGGTGACTTCTCCCCTAGAGTACTAAGTCAATCCAAGTTACCATAATATTTAGGACCAGCTACAAAGACATTTCTTCCCCAAAACCCATGCCAACTCTAAAGCAAACTCTCTTCTTCTCCCCGGCCATCCAGATAGATCCAGCGCTCGTCTACAGAAAGGACGCAGCGTGCACAGGCTTCTTGTTTTATGCCAGTTCAAATAGATAAACAAACAAGGTACATCGTGCCTAGAGTTGCTTTCAGCTCCCTCACTTCTGTCTGTAAAGACTGTAACACCATGTTCACTTGGAGAATTGCAACTTAGATCTGGAGACTGAAAAATGTGTATTTAAAGTCAAGTACAGCAGACTGTCTGCTGTCAGCGCTGATGCAGGTAAAAGTGCCGGGAAACCATAGGCCTTCAGCAGGTGGGGTCCTGAGCGCCGCTGGACAGGCCTCAGCAGGGACACAGCTCTCATCTCAGCATCCTGGGGCCGCAGGTGAGGGTTCCACCTGCTATAGTTACACATGAAATAGGTAATGTCCATCTGTCTGTCCATTTGTTTGTAAGACAGAAAGCCTAGCAAAAAGGCTCCTCTAACCTGTAAATCTGTCCATTTTCTCCAGGCTTTTGATCCACATGTTACATACATTTTAGTAATATATTCCATAACCGACTTGACTTTGGTATTTGTTCAACCCTTCATATTTTTAGCAAGATTTACTTCCCTTCTCTGCTCAATTCACTGTTTTGAATTATAAATTTTAACACAACTCCTTTTTAGGAGTTGTAGTTCTCAGTTTCACTGATTATTTGAGATGTCCAAAAGTTGATTTGTTGTAATACCTAAGTAAGCTCTACAGCATGATAAATAAGACACCCCCAAGAGCCACACATGATTTAGGAATTAGAGCATCACAGATATCTCTGAGTCTGTTCTGTGCTCCTGTCATTCTGTGGCTTCCTCACAATTCTGAAATTGTGAGTTTATAATTCTCTTGATTCTATAACATTTATCACATAAATGCATGGCTAAAGCTGTTTTAAGATAACGTGAAAATGATGTCACATGATCCATATTTTGGGGTGGCTTGTATTTTCCTCTGTATCATGTTTATGAAAATTCACCCACATTGTTGTGGGGAGGGTGGGATGGCTTCAGTTCCTTGGTACAAGGCTCTGAAATAGCCTGGTTCACCCGCCATCTTGGGTGCAGGTGGAAGGGAAGAAAAACAAGGGCTTCTGTTTTAGGCACATTAAGTTTGAGGTGCCTCCTAGAACTGCCAAGGAGCTGTGGAGTGGACAGGTGGGTAGCCAAGTCTGTATGTAATTCAGGAGCTGGGTCTGAGCTGGGGACGTAGGTCTGGTAAGCAGCATCTTTCAAGTGTTTTCTTGCTAAGCTGTTCCCAGAATTAGCCCATGAGCCATTATAAAAATATTAGGGTTTTTCTTCTCATTTCCTTTTCTAATCTTCGTGATCACTTCACTGGATCTGTAAATGAGTAAGTGAAGAGGACACGGACAAACATGGAGGAAATGCCTTGTGCACTCTAAAGACTGCCTTGCAGAGGCTGGGTATTGTGGCTATTACTTCTCCCCTGGTGTGGGCCGAGGTCTGCGTGAAACTGGACATAGAAATTTGTAAACTGGAAAAATGCAAATTCAATAGTTACGTTTGATTATAATGCCCTATTAGTTTTTAGCTGATAGCTAATGTTTACCTGGTGCCTGTTTTACATGTATTAACTCCCCTAATCTTTACAACAACCTGGAACAGGTAGGTACTATTTGTTCATACTTTACACATGAGAAAACTGAAGCTCGTAAATGGCTGACCAGGAATTTAAATCCACAGATTCAAATTTCAGCTTCTAAAAGCAGTGCTCCTGGCCATTATGTGTTATCACTCCTCCTCTACATAACAGATTTTATCCAGTTCTTTTAGCTTCAAGATTTCAAAAATTCTAGGGTCACCTTCCTCTTGGCTGCCTTGAGCCCCACTACGAATGCTACTCAGGCCCTGAGCCAAGGGTTCTATCTGTAGTGACTTAGTTTGCACCCCTGAGCCTGGCCTGGGACCTTTCAGGGCATTGCCCACCTGCCAGGTACCCCCTCTGTGCTGTGAAAAATGATGTCAGCTTGAGTAACTTGCCTGGAGCCACACCCAGTGAGTCAGTAGCAGGCCAGGGGCTAAATTCTGGGTCTCCTGCCTTTCAAGTGCCACATTTGTTTGGCATTAATAAACCATGTTTCTCCAGGGGATCTGGCAGAAATTTGAAAGTGCTTAGTATTACTGCAGTAAATGCTAAGAATCATTTTTAAAGCAAGGAAGCCAAACCCCAGCCAGGGAAAACACAATTTGCTCCGAGGGTCTATGACAAATTTACCTTTGCCTTGGGATCAGACCATAGACCATCGATCTAGGTTCCCAGTGGGGCTTGCGGAAGGGGCTCCCACCTCTGCTGAGGCCTCAGGAAGCTGGCGCAGAGTCAAGCCCGTGCCTAGGGAGGGTGTGCGGGACAGGGTCACACTTCTGGGGAAAGGGTGACACGGGCAGGCCCAACTGACACCTGCCCCATGTTGAAGCTGTTCTCTCCTCCTATCACTCGCTGTGTGACTGGTACCATGCAGTTAGCTTCCTGTTTGTGGACGTGCTGTGTCAGGCAAGAAAAAGATGTGGGCATCCAGGACATGTTGCAAGTGAAAATGATAAACTCTGTGCGTACACACGGTTAGCGACGGATGGTCAGAAGAGGCTAGACACACAGCCCCTCAGCTGACAACACGTTGTGATAAATTGATAGAAAGAATGGAACGTTTCCAGCAAGAGGAAAGCTGGAGCCCCAGGGTTGGTCTGACTTGTGTTCAGATCAGAACCGGACTTGAATGTATTTTGCAGAAAGGAGGGCGAGGGCTACTTCTAGTTCTCACATTTTCCAGGGGGTCACAACCATAGGGACAGACCTGATCAGGGCTGTGCTCAGCACAGCAGATTTAACTGTCAAAGCTGCAAAACTGTGTGGCCCCTTCAGACTTTTTTTCCCTTAGAAAAGTCTGTGGTGACATTTTCCCCAAGATGCACGTGACTTTCTGTCCACTTTCTGTGCCGGAGGGGGTTACGGAGAGTGAGTAGCCAGGGGCGGCCCATGACCTGGCTGCCGGGTGAGCCCCTCTATGCAGCCTTTATGCCTGGTGGGTGCCTCTCCACTTGCGGGCTCTGTGCCGTGTGAGTGCGGGCGAGTCTTACTTGACCTGTTGATCACGTTACTTGACCTGTTGATCACGGTGCCCAGACTGCCTTCCCAGCTGTCCGGTCTGCCCCAAGAACCTTGCTTACTACTGACAAAACAGAGGTGTCCTTCTAGCAGAAGCTGCGTGTTTGTGTGGGTGGTGAAAAGGAGAGACTTGCTGGAGAACTAGTTCTTCCTTTATAAATACATATCTCCAAAGTTAAAATCGGGGTTTTGTGTTCTCAAGACATGTGAAGTGAATACAAATGGCAGAAACACTAGACTTAGCACAGCTCTTCAGCTGTCCCCGGCGACTGATGAACCAGCTCTGTATTTACACACAGGTAACCTGGAAGGTGAGACTGCCCGCTGCAGTGGGTGCTGTGTAGATGAAACGGGCAGGAGCCAGAAACAAGCGGTCCCTCATGTCTGTGCCTCTGTACCATAAACAGTAATTTCATCTTAATAGTAAAAGCTTACTTTTACCAGTGCGTTATTGTGAGACTTCGTGAGGGAACAGTTACAGAGACTTCTATTCTTTGAATGAAAAATCTGACAAAACTATATAAACCTGCTCCATCTTACTAAAACCAGTGCAGTTGCTGTTATTAGTCTGCCTGCCCTTCCTCCTTTCTTCCCTCCCTCCCTCCTTCACGCCCTTCTTCCTTCCTTCTCCCTCTCTTCCTCCATTTCCTCTCTTCCTCCCTCCTTTCCTCTCCCCTCCCTCTTCTTCCTCCTGTCCCTACCCTGCTCAGGTTTGTGATTCATCCTTTATTTAGATAATTTCAAAGTAAATACTTCATTTTAGAAGCAGAACAAAGGGCCAGATAAAATAAAACCAGTAACAAATCCTAGAAATCTGACTGTGGAATCAAGATTCTGGTGGGGAGAGAGCCTGGGGGGGTGAGCAAAGTGGACTGGGGTGGAGGACTTCCCGCCTTTTGTGAACAAATTAAATAACCGTGCTTTCTCTATGACATGAATGAAATCTCGAGCCAGTGATAACTTGGCACCTCCTAAAGACCCAGATGGACACGGTGTTTGCCTTGAAGTGACGACGTGTGTAGGGTTTTAATCACATCATGTTTTATTTTTTCTCTTTTAAATATCGCCTTTTCAGTAGTAGCTTCTTAATGAATCACAGACTACTTACTGTGGTTTATAACTAAGAATTTTTGAACATTAAAAATGCTAATCAAGAGAGAGAAAAAAAATGTCAGCTCTCATTCTCTCATCCCTTACATTAAAAGATTTTTTTTCTTCTTCCTTTGGAAACTTAATAGTTTGAGAAATCCTATCTTTCTTCTCAAGAACTTTGTTTAAAAAAAACCAGTTCAGAGTTTAATTATAGGTCTTAAACTATATAAAAGTCTTTAATAAAAATAGGGGTAGAACTAGAGTAAGTTTCACCTCTTGAGTTTAACTGCCATTTGGGGAAAATGTAGTTAAAAACAATGTTTGTTGTATCTTCTCCATTGTTTAATCACTGAACACACTTGGTGGGTTTTTGTTTTTTTTTAAACAGCAGGACAAGGCACAGAATTTGTTACCTACTAGATAAAATCATCTTAGTCCAGAGACCAGATTTCAGAACAGCCTTCAGATACTTGTAGTGGAGATGGGTTGTGGAGGGCAACCTGAGGCAGAGGGGGTGTTTCATTCTGGTGTAGGGATCTTAGATAAGAGTTTGGACCAGAATTTTTTTTTAATTTACATATATTTGACATCAATTGTAATCCCTATGCATTCCCCATCACCTTAACACCAGTGCACCATCACCTCAGTCCCCCGTGCTCCCGTCTGCCCTCCACCCTTCCCCTCTTCCCTCCCCACCAAGTTGGACCAGAATTTAACCTTGTAACTGTACCTTTGTGGCATATTCTAAGAGACTGACCCTGTGACCAAAAGGAAAGAGTGCTTTGGAAATGCTCAGTGAAGAAGAGGAGGGCTGATGTCTGGAACTCTTAGGCTTGCTGAACTCTTTCCCAAGGGTGATCATCGAAGTCACAGGAGTAGGGGCTTCCACTGCCCCCTGTGTTGTGCTCAGCACACACATTCCACATACACCCACATCACATACAGTGTGCACGCGCACACAGTGATAACCTCTCAGCTCCTGGTTTTCCAGCTTCAGCTGCTCCCATGCACCTGAACACTGCAGGCTGTTAGGGTTGGGTGCACATGTTAGTGCTCCCAAGGCAGAGGACTGAGCTCAGGACAAACGTGGTACCAGAGAGAAAGCTGTTCCCTGTTCCACGAGAATGGTGGGATGATGCCTGCAGACCCCCCTGCACGTTGCCAGCATGTCTGTAGATAGATAGCAGGGCATTTATAATGGAAATAAATGTTCAGACACTTACAGCTAAATGTAATTTATTATTTTGATGGAAGGTTGAAACATGAAAGATCATGCTCTTCAAACTATTCTGACGACTTATACAGACAACTCATTTTGGGTAATGGTGAGTTCAGCCTGCCAACCTCAGAACAGCTTTCACCCATTTGTCCAAACACCTGCAGTTGGGTGCTGATGCGCATGTTTAATTGCTTGGATTTAAATGATAAAATCCCTAAAAAGCTGTCTGCATCCTAGCAAACAGGACTGGTCTCTTGCAAAGACTGTCCACCCTGTGACATTCCAGGACTTACACCAGTGCCTGGTGGAAGAGTCTGCTTGGGAACGCAGGAAGTTTAGCTGCCAGGAGAGAGGGATGTCTGGATGTCTGAGGTCTGAGCCATCACCCCCATTACTGCAAGCATTCCTGGAGGGCTAGTCAGAAACAAGTTTCATTTGGGAACTGCAGTTTACCCAGATTTTTGGAAGATGATTGGCACAGCCAGGGGTCTGCTCTGTCAGCCCAGAGACTGCTTTTATTTTTAAGTGCTGGTTTTCTACTTCTGCCCAGGCTGACACTTCAGCAGCTACAGAAATGATCAGAACTGGATTAAAATGGTCCTGCACAGAGCTGGGTGCTTTTGGCTTGGGGTTTGTTATTTGTCTCTCCAGTGATTCCTTGCTGTTATGACGTCAAGGCTGCCATTCAAAGCAGAGAAAAAGGAAACCATGGCCTCTCTTCGCATCAGTAGCCCCGACAAGCTGTTGTTTCTCAGGCATCCAAAATGTTCTCTGTCTGGCAAAGCTGTGCATTCCATGCCTGGGTGACCTGGTTAAATGGAGGAAACCAAAGGCTGTCCGCTGAATGTGCTCCAAAACAAGCATTCCGCCCTGTGCTCTGAGCACAGGCTTCACTGCTGCTGAGGACTGTAAATGGGGCGGCAGCCTTGCTCTGTCTGCATGCATGCCCAGCCCAGCCTCTCTGAGGGAGAACAGCCTTATTCCCTGCTGAACCTGCACTCAACAGCATCTTTAGGCAGCCTTCGGGGTCAGTGCTGCAAAATCTTTGGGAAACTGGTGCTATTTGGTCAACCTTTTGAAATGGATAGTTAGAAGTTTCAAGCTTGCTGATCTGCCCCTGGTCCTGCCCATCCCACTTTGCTCACCCCATTCTCCAAAGTCCGAATTCTAAAACGGCTCTTGAATATATTTGCGTACTGTTTTTATACTGCGTTATTGAAGATGTATACTCTTTGCATGTCTGTGAAAAAGAATTTCAACCATATTGTATGGACCACAGGCGCTGGGTTTTTCTTAATGAAGAGTAGCACCTTTTACTTTTCAGAGGGTATTTCAGCCTATCACAAAGCTGTGTACCCAAGTGTCCCCTTAGGTATGAGCCAGGATCCCTACAGCGAACACCAGCCCTCCAAGGCCACTAACTGTGTTCTGGTCATTTACAGTGAACGCCCCAGAATTGACCTTCAGATTTAGACCAAGAATTAGTCTCCCAAAGCCATGCCTTCTTGACTTTCTTTCTGGCATGGGAGGCAGCTATCTTATTAGATTCTTGGGGGTGGACATTATAAGCCCAACGAAAAGCACAACAACCACACTTTATATCCCAAGGTTGCCTTGGTTAAGTAAGTATGCATTTGAGGTTTTGTGTTACAAATCCCATTAAATCTTTCTCAAAATAGCCTTTCTCTGAACCTTCGATTGAAGGATACTTGCATAAACCGAAACCATTTAATTTTATACACAAGTATACATACACACTTTATGTCAGGGAGAATCTTGATATAATGAGGCCTTTTTAGTGGGATTGTTACAGGGCAGGGAGAGGAGCACCCCAGAACCCCCAAGCTTGCCCTCTCTGAATGGGTTTTGCCATTTGCCACATTAAGACAATATATAAGGCTTTTAATGGACAGGAACTTTAATACAATTAGGGTACAGTACAGAAAGGATAAAGAACATAGTGACTAAGTTTTTAAAGTTACCCATCTCCTTGAGGGTAAAAGTCCAGCCAAATGGGATTGGCCCAAAGCAAGGCCCAAAAGCCTGCCACACATTTAAAGGACCTTTTAGTAGCGACCTATAGAAAAGGGTTAGAAAGAGTTAGACAAATTTGGGAAGAAAAGAGCAAAATTAAAATTAAGATGACAACTGTCATTGTTAACCTCCCCATGGGTCTCTCACCTATATTTGTTCCAACCAGTCCAAGACCAAAAAGCAAGCGCAGTTTTTTCACATGTCCCTCTGCCCCACGTGCCTCCTCCAGGTGTCCTTGCTGCTCTCCATCTTCCCTTCTTCTCTTTTTTTTGCAGAAATCTTCTTTTTCTCCTCAGCTCCACCCACTTAGGGCGGAACCAGGATTTTAGAACTTCCCCTTTTCCTGAGATGACCCTGTTACAGGATCATTAGACGTGGTGTTTCCTGATTGTCAACTCTGTCTTCTCTGGGGGGAGTGAGAAATCTGAGTAAAGATGGAATGGATGTAAGGAGTCATGTAGGGTCAGGATCGACACAGAGGGATTACTAAACTGCCGTCTAGTTTTGCCTAGAAGCCAGACTTGCCCAAGGCCTAGCTGAGTGCCGTGGAGATATCTTATCTGTACCAGCATAGGCCCAAGTGGGGAGTGGGGCACAGTGTTGATGAACGTGGTTCCTTCATAGGTGCTTTGGACTCAGTGATCCTGGGAGTACTGAAAAGAGGAAAACTGGGTTGTTACTTCCCATTGTAGACTGGAAAATTAGTCCTCTGGGTGGGGCAGGGGAGGTTGACTGCTCTCTGCCTATTAGTAATCTTTTCCTTCTTTTTTCCTGTTTGTTTTTGTTTTTCGTTTGCTTTTTGTTTGTTTTTTCAGAACATCTTTATTATCTGTAGATGACTAGTGCCAAAAAGCTACTGCTTTAAGAGAGTGAGCTTAAAATTGAACCAAATATTTAAAACAGTTAAAAAAAAAAAAACTTTAAAAGATGTTCCTGAAACTAAGTCTTGAGCAGTGGGGAAAAACATTGAGTTGAATCTGCTTGTTTCACATTATAGAACAGGAATTTGAGATGTGATGCAGTGGTGTTTCTTAGAACAAAAATAAATGTTGACTGCTATGACAGGTTCATAAAGAGGGAGATTTTTGTACACAGATTCAGATTTCCCCAAAAGCGTTCCTTAATCTTTTGATGTACACATATTCTCTGGAAGATTCTGTCTCTCTGTTGAGGTCTCTCCTCAGTTGTTCACTGTTCAGACTCACTTTGATCCTTATTCATCAGTGACTGTGTGTGACTCAAACAGTTACCTGCTGTTTCACATTACAAGTGAGCTGTGAGCTGCCTTGTATTTGCATTTTAGTCTATGATACTAACCTACCGAGAAAGTGAGCAGGAATAGATATTGATGGTCGTGGGGGCTGAGCATTAAATGATTTTATTTGTCCTTTTTGGGTTATGACCTATGCTTCCTTATGCAGCCTGGGAATTACAGGTTGCAGAGAATGATGATGCAGAGTAATTAGGGACCCTACCCCATATGTCACATTCAGAGCACTCAGTAGGACTTTATGGCCTTTACAGTCAACCGCATGTAGATGTGTGTGCCATTCCTGGCCCTTAACTAGTTTATGTAAATTGATGTGAGTTATTCACAAAACCTCACATTTTTCATCTATCATGTGAAGTAGTAAAAGGAACCTGGCTGAGTCGTTGTGGGGCTCGGAACCCATAAAACTCCAGGACAACATAAGTGCTTGCCATTCAAGAAAGTAACCCAGAGCCACTATAGTGTATTTTCCTTAACCTTTCATGAGATTTGCACACTTAATTCAGGCTGAAGAACTTAAATCTTACTCTGTAGGCATAGCAAAGCCACTGAAGTGTTGTCAGGGATACAGTGACACAAGAAAGCTACACTTCAGAAGGTTTGTTTTGGGTGACTGTATGTCAGGTCAGGTGGTATCGCTTGACAGTCCCTTTCTCAGAGCTGGGGGTGAGAACAGTGAGGCCCAAGGAGATTTCTGGAATCGCTGGGATCATGTGGTTTGTGTCTGGCAGAACTGACCCTCACACCTGTTCTTCCTGCCCTCCACTGTCCTTTTCCAACACACAGTGGCAAGTGAGCCAATTAAAAAGGCTGTTGTACTGGTCCAAGAACAGTGTGGTAAAGGTCTCACCTTACTTCAGTGGGAGTGGAAGGAGAGGACAAAGGCAGGATGATTGGGCTTGGGATCAGTGGCTCTGCTGTGCTCGGGAAGAGGGTGTCAGGGCTTCAGACTTTTCAAACCTGGTCACTGGCCATGCAGTCGGTTAAAATTAAGTAAGCCAGACTTTATTGGTTGTGTTCTATCCTGATGCGCTTGAAGGGACCGCCCTCTCCAGATGGAAATACTGTAAAGAGGTAGTGTCTAAAGGTAGAAGAAACTCAGGTAATAAATTTGAGACTCTAGTGCCAAAGGAGGAAAAATTTTTAAACCATCATCCTATGTGTATATACTGTGTGTGTGTGCACATGCATGTGCCTGCCTGTGTGTGTGTTTCAGCTGGACTTTGTGGCATATTCCCAATCCAAGAGGCGGCTACCTTGTTGTATTGTAACTTATTGCTTACTTGCAATCATAAGCTGTTACACCTTCATCAGAGAGAAGAGCTGTTCCCATAAATTTTTCTGTGTGTTTGTTTTGCTGGATGGATCCTGCTGTGGCACTGAGAGACAGACTTTGCCGGGCCCTGTTTTGTAAACAAATCTGTTCGCCCACACTTTCTTCTATCATTGTATGTGTACACTGGCTCAGCTTTTCCCACCAGATACAAGGAAGCCTGGGCACTTAGAAGCTTGTTTTCTTTTTGAAGTATGCGTGCACCCAGGAAAAATGTACATGATGCTTACAATGTGTACATCCACCCCATGTCAGTTTTTTAATAGTCACCATTTTAACTCTAGGATGTGAACTCTGCAAGCCCATTGCAACCCAGCATATGCACAGAACCCCCAGGAGGCACCCCAAGAGTGCCCCCAAAACTATTGATTGAGCTCAGTAAATAAAGCTCTTCTGACCCTTGAAGTTCATTCTGTGGGCATAAGTGGGATTAGTCACCCAAGATGATAAAGCAGAAAACTGGTTTTTCCAAGAAGGGATGACTCATCCTTTTTTCTTAGATTGGAATATGAACTGAAAATAATATATAACCATATAGTCACTTCTGACCTATAGTTTTTTTGCATATTTTATTTAATATTCCAGCCAAGTTCAGGTTTTATGACAGGAAGTATGTGAATGGTTATGACAAGAGTAAATAACACTTGATTTTATGATTACAGTACAGGAAGTAGCTTCTCTCGCCAAGTAAATCTTCAGTGGGAAAAAGTGTCAGCTTATAAATTTAACGTACATAAATTGTCCACAGTTTTGTTCCTGTAAGTGGAAATAACATCAGAACATGGCCATATTTCTTTCTCTTAACTTTACCTGTCAACATGTGTTTTTGTTTCAGGAATAGGCATTTTCAGCATTTTATTGTGACCCAGTGTGATACAGAATCATTAAAAAGATTCTGAATGAAAAGAATAAGATCAAATTTTAGGATAAATGGCATGAGCAGTTAGTAATAACAATAATAATACTGGGGAGGGAGGGTTTCCGTTCTCACCTTTTCTTAAAACCCAAGAAACTTGTAGGGGAGCATAAAAATGAGCTGACTCTCCTTTCTAAGAAATAGTATCATGCATAGCTGTATCTCATGAGTGATTTGATACCTAATGGCCAAATTACAATCCCTAAGAAGTGTTTCTCCCAGGAGCCCTCGGTCGCAGTGACTGCGATGTGGTCACACAGCTTTGCAGTAAAGGTTCACACTTGAACTCTGAGACTTTGAGCCCCACTTAACTTTGCTGGTTGAAACATGGTCTCTGCGTCCCTCTGATTTTACATACTTTGCAAATAAACAGTGTGTAAAACTACACCAAGCTGTTCTCTTAGGACAAACTCACTGTTAGAGTCCCCAGTACTAAGCTGTCAGGAATTTTCTTCGACTTCTGCAGAGGATATGCTTGCATATGACATGATTAAAAATATGCCACTGTGGTGTTTCCAAGGGCTTAGTTTTTTGTTTTGTTTTTTTGTTTTTCAGTTTTCAAGGTGTTTTTCAGCTTCCAAAGTGGTTTCGTAAGTGCTGTGCTACTTAATCTGCAGCCCTGCCTGGTGTGACCGGAAGATGTGCTGAATGCAGGCGCTGGAGCAGAGCGGTCAAGGTCAGGCTCGCTGGCTTTGGGTCCTGGCTCCACCACCTAATGATTGTGGGACCCTGAGCAAGTGCTTAAACTCCCTGGGCCTTGGTTTTCTTATCTCTGGGACGGAGATAATAATGGAGCTCGGCTTGGAGGGCTGTGTGAGGATTAAATGGGCAGATAGGCCCAGGACTCCAGTACTGCAGGCAGCTCTTTATGTCAGTTTGTTGTTATCATGGATGTTATCACCTGACTTCAAGAGGTTTGATGACCTAAACTGAAGCGAATCATAGCCAAAGGGACAGCCAGACCTGAAACACAAGGTCTCTGGCCGCCTGTGGTCCAGTGCCACCCCCTCGGGAGCCACTGTCCCTCCCGTCTGTGAAACGCCATGGAGGTGTGCACTCCTCTTTGTTGCTTAATAGAAAACGTTGCGCCGGACCGGAACATGGAGAACATGTCTCAGGGTTTTATTTTGCTAGGGAGGAGGAGAACTGATTCTATCAATGTGGACTTGGGTGATGTCCACAGCATAGCAAGTCCCGGCAAGACCTAGTTAGTCTCCATGGTTTATTCACATTCTAAGTATCCAGCCTTAGAAATAAGCCCTCATAGGGGCTCCTCGAGGGCAGCAGCTGCTTCAGTGGGGTTCGTTTTCTCTATCCCCCCACACACACCAATCATCTGTTTCATAATCTTGGGTCTTTTTTGCTCCACTTTTCCTTTCTCTTTTTAAAACTCCTGGACTGGCCACCCAGAACAAGTAGGGGCTTTCTGTCAAGTGTGGTCTAAAATGGACACTTAGCTACGCAGGAGTTTTCAGAGCTCCCGAGTACGTGCGTGAGTGCATACGTGTGTGTGTGTGTACACACGTACTAACATGACACAGAGAAAGAGGGAAGCTTCCTTTTCAGTAAGAAGGAAATTCTGGTATTTGAGTGGTTGTCAGGTCTCTCCTCATTGCCTTTTCTCTCACTGTGTTCTTGGTATCAATAGGATGCTTAAAAATGGCCAGAATTTGAAATGGCTCTCTTGTAGAGGGTTCCCGTTCTTTCCACAGTCTGTGTCCCTCTTCCCCCTGGGGAGGGGCAAAGGTTGTGGGCGCCATGGTGGGTGCAGGTGACTGCTGTTTGGTGAGGCTGGTTTAAGTTCTTTCCACCAGTTACTAATATTGTTCTCTCTCCTCCTTGGTTGGAAGGTTATATATTCCTATTATGCAAGTGGTTTCCACACTATTTAATAAACCAGTTTGGCAAATAGTATGAAGACATATTTTATGAGATTTTTTATTTGTATTCTTCATGTTCATCTAGAATGTTCCAAAATAAATACAGGGTTAGTGGCAAAGTGTTACCACCTTTAAAAAGTAAGGATTAAGGGCTGTGTAATAGTTCACTTGTGTGATTTGTTTTATTTGCTGTTTTTCTTCATTCTCATTAGGAGGAAACATGCATTTTCCTCTCCATGCTAAGTGAGCGCCCCCTCCCCCAGTCCCACCCCAAATGGGAAATGTTAATAGCTTGAAAATGAACAACAGACTTTTTTGGTCTCCTCTTTTAGCAAAATACCTACTAGTCTCCAAGAAAAGGAGCTGTCACTACCAATGCTCTTGAAGGCGAATTAAAGCAGTTTTTATTCATTTTACCCATTTGTCAAGCTATTCTGCTCTTCCCAGACAGAAGTGATCAGGCTTGGCTAAAGCCAGACCACACTAGGTCACGTGTCAGCCCCTCATGGTGTGTTGGTGTGAGAGCCCAGCCACGCTGTGGATGGGCCGGGTCTCACGTGAGGATTTTTCTGCACCCCACCCCACCACTGACAGAACTGAAAAATTTTTTTCTCACTACCCCAGGAATAGCCTCAGAGGCTTTCTCGTCCATAGCTCTGTGCCCAGTAAGAGAAGGCGATTCTACATTTAAAATTTTGGAGATAGGCAAAATTTACTTTCTCTCTCCTTGAAGGGTTAATGCTCTAAGCCAGCTTCAGATTGGTGCACTTGAATCTTAAAATTACTTTTCTGGTCACGCACACTGGAGGTTTAAGCATTTGTGAAATGTCTTTTTTTTTTCCCCCTTCCTTTCTCTTGATGCTGTTCTCTCTTAGCTGTCTTAATTACACAGGGGTTGAGAAACCAAATTAAAATTAGGCGTGGCTGGTAAACAGTGATCACATTGAATGCTTTTAGCTGTGCTTGTTAGAGTTACTTCTCTTCCCCATGTAGCTTTCCTTCCCACTTTTTCTCCCCCAAAGGAAATATCATAAGCTCTTTTAGACATACTCACAGGAAGTGAGTGTCCACATGTTGGTTACTGGCCAGCAGGGGAGTGCTGACAGGTGGAGAGTGCGGCGGCAGCCCTCCCAGATTTATTTGAATGTTTGCGCCAGAGCCGAGGATTAAATTCAGGGTGTAGAGACCAATGGGTTTTTGTCTATTGAAAGATGTAGAAGAGGAAATTGGTCACTGCGAGTCACACCAAGGGCCGCTGATTCAGGGGCTGGACGGGGTCAGCGAGGCACGTGGCTGCCAGCCTGAGGTTTCTGCTCGCCCCGCAGAGGGCAGACTGTCTTCTAAAAATTAATGCTCCTCCACCCCCAACCACGATTCTTTTGCAGTGAATCACTTCCAGAAATGAATAGCCACAGTTTTTTTGGAATGAGCGTTGTGAAATCCCTCGTTTATAATGGCAGGTTTTCAGTTGGTGGTTTTATCAGACAAAATTTCTCAAGATCAAAACGAAACCTTCTCTTTAAAAAGAAAGTACTCTCAAGAGAGAAAGCAAAAGTTTTCCAGTCACCTACCGAAGAGCTGTCAGAGAAGATCTGTACCTCTCTTGAGAGATGCTGTTCATGAGTTTGCCTGGATGTGTGAGTTCTGGGAAGGACGGATCTGTAGCCAGTAGCCGGTGGTTTCCCAAACAGACCGACGCTACCTATAAGAAGAGTCTTGTGCGGTGAGTAGATGGTAGATCCCCAAATGCTGCTAAGCCGGTGCTCATTCCTCTGTGATGGCTTCTGAGGACTGCTGGCCAGCTCTCACGGACCTTTGTTTTGTGTGATTTAATTGTTGGAACTGCAGAAGGCTTTTTAAAGCCATGGATCGATGGAATAATCATTGTATCTTTTGAATATACTAGGCCCTTGGAGGAGGAAAGCATATTTCAGAGAAAAAAGGGTTTGTGAGGGCTTTTAGAGATACAGTTACTGCTCTGCTGTATTTATCTTAAGTATCATTCTGCCGCGTGTGTGAAAGAAATGAATGACTGAGGTGGTCTCCTAAGAGAAAGTTGTGCCAGCTCTTTTTTTTTTTTTTTTAATGAAGACACTTCATCCACGTGTTACTCCTAGCAGGATTTGTTTTTCCCAAACACCCAGCCCTGCACACTGCTCCGGCACTACTGTGATGTGTCTCATTCGGTTTGCCCCGCACTGGCAGCACTTTCATCCAGGGGCAAAAAGAGGACTAGTTACCGGAAGCAGCGAGTACAGTTTAAGGAGTTGTTCTTTCTCTGGAGTGGATCAATTGTTTGACCTACTGACTCATTTCATAGGAATTGGGAAAACAACCTAGTGTGGTTTGCACTGTGAGTCCTGGAGGATTCCAGATCTATGTGTCTGCAAATAAGATGAGCTGGAGAAAGACACATCCACCACTGGCTGTTCGTCCTTGCCCTTCTCTCTGGGGAAGCCAGCCCCGGCTCCCGGGACAGACTGGTTCCCAGGACAGGCCAAGCTCCGTGGAACCCTTTGTGCGGCTGACCGTACAGCAGTGAGTATGAGTGACCGCCGATTCATTGCCAGCTAGTTCTTGCTTCTAAATATCTCAGTGGCATTTTGAAAATAACAAAAGGAAATACTTTGAAGATCATTTTCCCCTGATGCCTTCATGCTACATTTTATATTTGCCTGTAGAAAATGCTGTGAGATGATACTTGGAAAAGATTGTCTGCCCTATAGACAACGGTAAATGTTAAGTGTTAGGATACAGGTTGAGAGAGTCTTGTAGTGTATTGATGGACCTGAAGGCAGTTTTGATTTGGACATCTTTGTATTAAATGACTTTTTAGCCATGTGATTTAACAGAACTATGGAAGATAATAGTATGTGCTAGCAAATATAATATAAATACTAAAGGTGTATGATTTTGGCTAATAGAATATCTATGTGCACAGAAACTTGATTCATAATGGTTTGTATTATCAAATAAGCTCAAAGAGGACAGAGATTATACAGTAGACCTGGTTAAAAGTACAAACTGAGGCATCTGAAATGGTTGCTTGATTCTTGAAGGGTTACATAATTTCCTCTGTATAATTTCCTATGTCTAGAGTTCCCAGATCACACCCTCAAATCACGTGATTCATTAATGTAGTAGATGCTTAATGTTAATGATGATTATAGAATTTCTCATTTTCTTTGGAGATGGCTGAGTAGTTGAATCAGTTCTTCATGAAGGTTATTGCTCTGCATTGAATTCCTCAGCATTGGTGTTTTCTAACTTTTGAGGCTGTTAGACCCTTTGAGATTATGTTGGAAGCCATGAATTCTTTACCATACTCATACACAAGTGTTTGCCTGTATTTTCGGGGCATCTGGAGTCCCAGTGAATCTCGTCTGTGTCCTTGGGTTCAGGACACTGGACTAGGATAAGCTCTCACTGGCTCTGCCATCCTCGAGTTTCCTGGGAGACACTAATTTAAAGGAAGATCTCCAAGTCAAATAGAAGTCATTCTCGCTGGTTAGTAGTTAGAGTGGGGAGAAGGTAGAGGAAAGGTGAAGGAAATATGTAACTAATAGTGAGTAAATAAAGAGAATAGCTAATGTTATCAGAACTTCCAGACAGACAACCCAGAATCCATTTCCATTCAACCATCGGTATTTGTAAAGTACGTTCTGAGGTTCCAGTAGAGACATAAAGACTCCATCTTAAACAAGTGGGGAGACTTTTCCTCTTACAGAATACATGCATGTATCTTTTTCCTTGTTTTCCCTCTTCTATCATGTGTTTTACCAAGTTAGATAGTTCTGCAAATCATCTAAACTCCAAAAATAAAATTTATAACAGTTGTAACAAACTGGAAAAATGATTCTACATTAGCAGAAAAAGCGTAGTGGGACTAGATGTAAGATAGTTTAGTTGACTACCAAACCAACCAACCACCGTTTCAAAAAGTGTAGCTTTTATTGTCCATCAATTCAATTTGAAGCATTAATGTAAGAATGTGTGGAAAAAAGTAGACATGATTCTTGGGCATACGAAAAGGAGAATGACAAAAAAGAGAAGAAAAAAAACATGCATTAGTCAGACTCGTTATTGTGTCCAATTTGAGTCACAGTTGAAAAAAGATTTTGAGTAATTGAGCACACAGATCAGCAACAGAAGTTATACACCCTTCTAGCAAAAGATAAAGTAGTTGAGTGCTTTAATCCAAAAAAGACTAAAGGATTTCTTGCTAATGGTCTTTAAGTAGTAACCATCTGATTTATGTTTATATTCCTGGGCCTAACATACTACCTGCTTTCATTCAGTGAATTACAGCACTTTAAATGATTATCCTTTGTAGGAATGTTCATAACTTTGCTGTGATAGGCTCAGCAGGTTTAAGTAGATTCAAATAAACCAAAGAGAGGCCATCAGAACATAAGGTGTATATAATAAATAAATTTGTTGACTGATTAATAGATAAGAAAGGCTCTGACTTGCCAAGATGATAAAACTAGATGACTATCTAACCAAGGGAAGTTATGAAATCTTAATTGAGCTCCTTGGAGAGGAGAGTAGATAACTCTGTTAGGAGGTAGAAACATTTCTTAATTCATTCAACAAACATTCAGGATCTGCTTTGTTAGCTGTAATGGAGACAGAGATACAAAGACAGACTCACAAAGTCTTAACGAGAGCTACATTGTTGAACAGAGTGCTGGGGACCTTGGGACTCAGCCACCACCCAGGAGGGTTTTGGTGGAGGTATTGACTCTTATGGGGCAGCCTTTGAGGAGTTAGCTAGACAAGGGAGGCAAGCATTGGGGTGAGGGGTTCAGGCAGCAGAATCATCACCCGCAGAGCCTCGACACTAGAGGGTGGATGTAGGGAAAGGCATGGAGAAAGACGATGGAGCCAGCCGAGTCATTGATCGCCAAGGCCTGACACACCATGACGTGTGCCCAGGGCCTCCCCGCTCAGAGGGAAGCGTGGCCAGATCCTTGAGAAAGACCTCACAGGCTGCAGGGAAGGGAATGAGTTGTTGGGGAATGGCTGTGGGGAGGTGTAAGGGGTCAGGCAAGGCAAGGAGACCAGACAAAAAGCTGCTATGGTCATCCAGTGGGGAAATGAGGACTCTAATGACAGTAGGGTCGGGAGACATTAGCAAGGTGAAGAAAGGGAAAGGTGAAATAAGGACAGTGACTTAGTTTATTAAGCAGAATTATTCACCACAAAATGAAGTACGAGAGGAAAAACAGGTTTGAGGGGAAGATAAGGCAGCGTTTGGATGTGCTTGTAGACTAGGCTCTGGGGAGTGGGAATGTGCTTGATGGGACTGAGGAGCTCGGAATCGGGTCAGAGGAATAACTACCTGGACATGGTCTTGACTGATGTGCAGACCTGTTTGTAAAGTAGTGGATCATTCTTCCTGTTTCTTACATAGGGAGTATTTCTGGTTTATAATAACGTTTCTCTTAACATTTAGAACGAGAGGAATTTACCACCCCCAAAAGCGCTTTTAATATTGGTGTATATTTCCTTTCAGTATTACAAGCCAGTGTTCGTGCACACACACACAGTTTGCCATATCCATGTCATTCTGTGTAGTCATCCTTATGTCCCACTTACTAAACAAGCATTTTCTATATGTGCTTTAACATGCCTTAAAAGCATCTAATGGTACATCTTCTCCGTTTGGGGAGTGGTTAGTTTGCCTCCATTTGTTAAAAGCCATTCCCGGGCCTCCTCTGGTGGCGCAGTGGGTTAAGCAACGCACTACGAAGCAAATCGCAGCCACTGCAGCACGAGTTCGATCCCTGCTGCCCGCCGGGGGGGGGACCCACATGGTGTGGCAGACCTCTCCTGCTGTGCCCGCTGCTCCCCTCAGCAGTGTACTTCTGTTATCTGCCTGTTCTGCTCCCCGCTCTCTGTGGTGAATCCTCTCACCCCCCTACACCTCTGGCCTGTACCCCAGTGCTTGTATGCATAAATAAATAAATCTTTAAAAAAAAAAAAAGCCATTCCCACATTACAGTAATTATCCTTTTAAAAGTGTGAATCTTGGATGCATTTTTAGTTATTTCCTTAGGAGAGATTCCTTACAGTGAACTTAATCAAAGCTTAAGTTTTAAAAGATTCTTGACATCCTTTGCCCAGTTGTTCTCTAAAAAACTTGTACCAAGTAATGCTCATTCAAGCAATGCAGGAAATGCCTACCTCTCACCATATCTTCAACAGCACTGAGTATTATCTCTGTAAAAAAAAATCTTGGGACAGAAATGTTATTTGGGATTCATTTATTCAAAAGCTATTTGGTGAATACCCACTCTTTGCCAGGCATTTTTTAATTGCTACCTGTGATGTTCCTCTTTTTCATGTGTTCATTACTTTATTGCTTCCTTTTGTCAATGTTCTGCTTGTGTCTATTTTCAACTTTCTATTGCGGTCCTTCTGTAATTATTTGAAGGGGTGTGTGTGTGTGTGTGTGTGTGTGTGATTTTTAGGGCAGTATTTTCCCCAGCTCTTTTTAAATTTTGCTTATGATCTTTTTAAGATGCAGGATCTTTACATTTTATTCAGTTTGAATAAATGATTTTTGTGACTTCCATTACCTTAGGTTTAGGAATTCCTTTATATCCAGGAGTTAAAAAATAGTAATCTAGTTTTTAAAATCATTTCATTTTCATAGAAAGCACGCCAAATTGGAAATCAAGTAAGAGAAAAAGATCCAAGTGCATCTTCAGTAATTCCCAGCATTGTATATTTCATTCTCTCCCCAGTTAATTTTGGGAGTTTCATTTTATATTTCAAGAACTTTTAATTCTGCCTTAGCTGTAGGAGTCCATGAATCTTTTTAGATAATAACACCTGAGTGAGAATGTGGTATAAAACTTTTTACATTTTACTATAAATAAAATGTCAAGGATGTAGCAAAATTGAATTATGCAGAGAAACCCAGCTAGATTCTGCAATTAACACTGTACCTCTCTTTCCTTCATTATCTGTCTAGTCATATGACCGTTTTTAAACTTTCCGAATCATGATTTGAATTCAGAAGTGGAATAGCAAAGACATCGTCTCTCATTCTATCTTTTCTTTTAAATCGTAGGTTTGGTTCTCAGGAAAGTCTTGATCATTTATACCTCCAGTGAGATAGCGAACCTCACGTTAAGTACCAGGAGGAGCTGCTTTCCAAAATGTGTTCTGGTCCTCTCATCTTATGAACATGGCTTGGTTCTTGAGGGTTATGGTGGTTGTTTCTGTAAGATGAATTCGCTTTTCAGACATAACACCCGCTGAGAGCTTCTTGGTGCAGGACACTGCTTACTGTTGTTTGGCTGGAACGGAAGAGACAGACACTTAAGAGAGGGACAGAAAGGGCCCACCACAGATGCTGAGATGAGCAGGCTCGGCAGAGCCAGCAGAGAGGCTGCCAGAACTGTACTGGGCTTTGCAAGGAGGCTTCCGCCAGCTCAGGCACCTCTCCAGGGTGGCCCCTGTCCTGTCTGCTTTGGGACCCTATAGGGCAGCTGAGCCCAGAGGCCCCTGTCAGCCACGTCCGCCCTCCTGGTGTTTAGTTCATGGGGAGAACAAACCTTAGGTCAAGGCAACCTTAGTTCGGGGTGAACAAACCTCAGATTAAGGAACTGAGTCATCTCTTTCCCACCCGCATGGTAAGCACCCTAAGTCTCCATGAGCCTTCAAGCACCCACCCGTAGCACCCCGGCTCAGAGATGGCAGAACGTCCCTCTCGCCAGCGGGAACACGCCCAGGCTGCATTCAGAGACTGGCCTCCAGGCACCCTGGGAAACTAACTGTGGTTAATTTTTGTACTATTTGTTCCCCCTCTGCCTGAGCCTCAGCTTCCTGCCTGTAAACTAAGTTGATTTTTATTACATGAGGTGGAAGTATTTTTCTTTATCCGAGTCTGTTATTTTCCTCTAAACGCTGAATGTAGCTCAGGACCCACCCCTTTCTCAGAAGTCTGGGAAGATAATTTTGTTTCAGCTTCTCTGAATAATTCTTCTCGGGGTTTTCTCACCACAGGGACGGTCAGCAGACTGCATGGGCTGCAGCTGAAGCTGTCAGCGTCCAGAGAGCGAGACTCAGAGAGGGCATTCCTGAACTCCTGGTCTCCGGGCGGGCGGCGGCAGCCTTACTCACAGGAAGCTGGTCGCTGCCTGCTGCTCACTGTCCGCCTGGACCTCCGGGACCGCCCGCTCCTGTCACCTTTGCTCTAAATTCTCTGTGCACAGTGAGCGATGCTGCAGTGCTGTAGAAGTCCAGGGAGCCAGTGCTTTGCAATTTAAGATAACTAGACTGAAAAAAGTTTAACCTGATGTAAATTGATATCCTAGTAACATCAATACTCAAAAGAGGCATCCCATTTGTTTGAATGAGTTTCAGAAAACAACAACAACAAAAAAAAACTTAAATCTGCCAGTGTGTTTTTCTCCTGCCACTGTCCTCTCACTTTCATGTTCCAGCCAGAGTCAGCTTGTTGCCTCCCAAACCGCTGTGCTGTTTCCTGTTGCCCCACCTTTGAAGAACACAGTACCCCCATCCTTACTCCAGCACCCTGACACCATCACACATGCCCCGGGAAGTGATCTGCAGGTGCCTCCCACCCTGGTCACCCCTCCCAGCCAGGGCTGCTTTAACTATCCAGATACACAGATACTAAACTATGACTTTATTTGGCTTCTATTAATTTGCCAGGAGCAAGGGAGGATAGTTACAAAGCACCACTCTAACCTGTCATTTTCCTTGCTGTTAAAATGTAAAGATGTAAGAGTTAAGACTCTCTTCTTCCTACCAGCCACCTCCATGCTGTGCATACGTCCACAGCTAGTTCCAAAGTTAACTGTCTGGCTAGAGCTGCAGGAAATAAGACTGGCAGACCCGCAGCACTCTGGGGTGAGGGTGGTCACTGGGTCGTGCCCTGCAGCCCTGGGAAGCGCTGTGAGTCAAGCCGCTCTGTGAGCAGGGCCCTCTCTGCATGCACTCGTGTCTCCAAAGGTGGTAGCACGCCACGAGTAGGAACAGCCCGCAAGTCAAATTAAATGAAAACAGAGAGCCGGGATGTAGTCATAGGCAAGGGTGTTATGTAACTGGCTAGTGGAAAATAAGAGATACTCGAGTACTTCAGCTTTAAAAAAAAATATTTATTTATGCATACAAGACTTGGGGTGTAGGCCAGAGGTGTTGGGGGGTGTGTGTGAGAGAGGATTCCCCAGAGACAGAGTGGGGAGCAGAACAGGCAGATCTACTGAAATCCACCGCTGAGGGGAGCAGCAGGCGAGGCAGGAGAGGTCTGCTGTGCCCTTTGGGTACCTCCCTGGGTTCAAACTCATGCTGCAGTGGATGCTGATAGCTCCATAGTGCTGTGGCTTAACCCCTGTGTCGCCAGGGAGACCCTCCTTCACTTTTAAGATACCTGTGAGAGGGAAGCTTTTGTGAAAGCACTGTGAGGTTGAACTCTGAGGATTAAAAAGCAAGCAGACAGAAACTACAGCTAACATGGACGGTGTGTTCTAGACGGTCACGGGCACATCCCAGAGGACGTTTCTGAGTTGAGAGCCGTCTGGTACGAACCCGACACCGCCACCCCAGCCTGGGGACACGCCAGTGAGCTGTGACCTAACATGTACCGGCCCTGACCCACCCGGAGCTCCAGGTCACCGCGGGTGTCCTTCTGTGACCTCGGCCTGTGAGGTCATGACTAACAGTCTAAGCATCTCTGTGTTTGGGCCTCCAGTTTTTCGTTCATATAAACCATGAACAGCACAAGGTTTAAGGCTGCAGCAGCAACAGCCCTGTTCCTGAGCCCCACCTGCCAGCCACGGCGCTGGGATTTACTTGGTATGGTGTTTCTATAAATCATCTTATTGTGCCCACTCTACAGCTAGAAAGCGAAGACTTGGAGAAGTTGACTCGCTTCCCTCAGATGACAAAGCTAGTGGAGGGCAGGTCCAGGATTCAGACCACAGCAGTCTGTCCCCAGCCTGAGCTGTGTGTCGGAATCCTGTTCAGTTTTCACAGATGACTCGCTCGTTTATCCTCTGCCACCTCCTGCTGCTGTTTAGTCAGTCGGTTACCCTTGATCGTGGGTTAGTGTGGCAGGGGAGACCGACCGCCGCTGCCTTGGAGCTGGCACTTTCGGGCCATCTCGTGCCCTGATCTCCTGGTTGCAGCTTGCTGACAGTGGTGCATCGGCCACAGCCCACCTCCTGGAGTCCGGCGAATGTGCTGGTGGCCTGAAGAAAGTATGTCCAGGAGGGAATTAACAAAGCAACTGTCCCACGACCAGAAAAGCCGCCTGGCCTGACCCAGGATGGAATCCCCTTTCCTTTATTCTTGGGAATGAATAGAGAGGTTCGTTCATGTGTGCCCAGAAACCTTGTTGTCTTGTGATATTATTGTTGCTTGGTTGGCTGTGTAACTCATCAGTGTGGAAAGTTGGTTTCCACTCATCTGGTAGAGAGGCTTTCATGCTTGGGTTTCCTCTCCTGGCCTTCCCTTCATCGTTACCCCTATCCACAGTCTCTAGCCCAGCCAGAGGAATCTGGTCTTGTATGCCCTCTGCCTAGAACCTCTTTCCTTCCCTTCCTAGCCAGCCACCACTGTTTCCTTTCCATGAAACCTCCTCCATGCATCCCTTCCTGATTGCTGGGGCAGTGCCCTGCCTCTCACTGCAGCACCCTTTTCTTATTTATCCCTTTGTGTGTGCATCAGACTAGCTTCTAACTTGCTGTTTTTCACTGTCTTCCCTGACTCATGTTGGCCCCACCAGAGCCAGGGTTGATGGTGTTTACTTTTGGATAAACACCCCCACACAGAAGACAGAGCCTGACACATGGAGGAATACTCAGCAAACGTCTCAATGAGAAAGAGGTAGACATGACGCACGGAGGGACAGTGTCTGGTACTTTGGGCTCAGAGGACACTTTCACGTGTGTCACCTTACTGAACCCTCACAGCAGCTCTGGGAAATGGTGTTCTTAATCCCCAGGCCACTGGCAAGGAAGTATCTGCCTACCCTGGGGCAAGCCCACACTTAGTTGCAGTAAAACTGGGGCTTGAACTCAGGCCTCCAACCCCACATCTTATATGTGAATATTCCATGACACACAAACTGTAACAAAAGCCACGTGTCTTCCTTGTCCTCACCAGCTAGCTCCGGAGGGAGCAGGGATAGGTTTGGATGGCTCTCTCTTCCTCCTCCCTCTGCAACTCCCTCCCACCCCTTGGTTCCAGTGAAAGCCTTGTGCTGACGTGTGATGGAGCCTTTCCAGGCTTCAAGGTATTGATGGTGAATCTTTTGTGCTTAGACCAAACTGTCTGCCACCCCTCTTTTTGGAGGGATGGAGCTTTTGGAAGAGCAGAGAATTGCAGGGGGTTCAGGTCAAGTGCTTGAGCAAATTGAACAAGCAAGCCCACAGGGTATTGGAGCGAAAAGTGGCAGGGTAGGAGGGGCGTGTGTGGGGGAGATGGGAGCTGGGAGCTGGTTTGGTTGGCAAGCAGGAGACTGGAGAGGCTGTTGGCTGGGCTGGGCCGGGTAATTAGACAGTTGAACCGCTCTTACTAACAGATTGGGGTGTTCACAGGCCTGAGGGGAGCGGGGCGGAAGCAAGTGAGCTGGCAGCGTTTCTGGACACACAGGCTAGAGAAGAGTGACTTACCTGCCGTGCAGGGCCTGCCTCGTGCCCACAGCAAGCACAGGAATGCCACATGGTCTGATTAGGGGGAGCAGCCCCGGGGCCACACCCTAAATTTTACGAATTCAGAGTGGAGCTCTCAGCCCTGCTCCATCCCACGTACCATGGCAGTGTTGTCAAAGGGAAGAATTCTTAATTTCACGTAGAAACTGATTTTGCCCTCACATGAAAACATGTCACAACCAATTCCATGAGCGAACCCTTTTAGCGATTATTTGGAGTGTCAGTTGTGGACTTGTGCTTTTCTGCCTGACCCTTCACAGCTAGATCTGCCCGCATTCATTGTGGTGGTGGTGTGGGGAGTGAGCAAGGTCGGGAAGGGAGGGAGGGGAGGCTAGGGGTGTCTTCTATGGGAAGGACACTCGGAGACAGAGCATCTCAGGGAGGTGTGGGTGGTCGAGCCTTGGCTCCCGCATTGTGCCAGCAGACATTTCTGGAGCTCCTGCTCGTGCAGGTGCTGGACAGCACCAGCCATGAGGGAAACAGGCATGATCACTGAGCCCACGCACAGAAAAACAGCCCAGGAAGAGCTTGGCTGCACGCTGTGGGAAAGGGCGACTTCATCTGGGGGATGTCGCTGAGTTTTCCAAGGTGACAGCTACGGATGAGAGGCAGGTGTCAGTGGAGGGGCGAGGCTTCCAGGTGGAGAGAACACCACACCCTGCAAGGGGGATAAGTTTGGCCTTGGAGGACCGAGGAGGAGGCAGGTGTGACCCCGGTTCAGGGTGACAAGGCAAGCAGGTGCGACTCCCCTCTGGGCCTGCTGTTGTGTGGCTTTGGGGGCTCCCCCGCCCTGAGAAGCCTCCTGGGTCATAGTGATAGCACCTGTGGGTAATGTCCCCGAGAGGCTGCCCGCCACACTCCTCTCCCTGTTCCTGCTGTTCACTGGGGGGAACAAAGAGAGCTAGACATGGGAAGCAGAAGCCACAGACTTTGAACCAGTAGTTGTTCCGTGCTAAACGGATCTGCCCAAGGGGTCAGAAAATGCAGGCAGGAGTTGCCTTTCTTTCGGCCCAGCTAGCTCAGCTGGCCGGCCCAGCACTGCCAGGCAGGTGGACCAACAGCAAACATCTCGGTTCATTTAAAAGGCTATTTCTGAAGCCTCCTGTGACTCCCCCATGTCGGGAGGGCGCATTCAGTGAAGCTGCCACCTCAGGGGCTGTCCCAGGTCCCTTCTGATGTCAGATGTCCTCACATAGGGTGTGAAGCCAGAGCCTTTGCCTGGCCTCGCCTTTGGGGTCCTGGGTCCCCCAGGCCTCCAAGCTGTCTGTGGACTCCAACTCCCAGGGGTCTGATAGCCAGTGTCTCCCTAGCTCTCTATTCATTCTTTGAAGCGCCGCTCCCTCATTTTAGAAGAAATGAACTTTGAACTTGGGCGGTGGGTGGGGGCTAGAAGGAAGAGAGTGCTAGAAATTAGGGTTGTGTAAACAGTGTTCTGAGCCTTCTCCTTTAGTGCCTGTAGGGACAGGTGGATGCAGGAAGCTGCTGGCAGGAAAGGCGGCCTTTCTCAAGGTCACAGGTTACGCAACAGAGCACAGTGTACCTTTGAAGCTGCAGGAGGGGGTCACGTAAGACATATTCCACAGAAGTTTCCCTTTGTAGGATCTTATGTGCTTGGGTATCATTAGCGTTTCAGTGCCAACATTTAAAAGGATCTCTGGGGTGAATTGTCATTGCCAGCCTCTAAAGTAATCAATTAAAAAAAAAGACTCAGTTTTCCCAAGATGCCATTCTGGGCAGTCAGTCCCCATCAGGCGATGTTACATCTTGCCCCGTGATGCGGCGCTCGGTTCTGCGAGGGAGAGAAAGGAGGAGAACTTTCCCTTTGGGTCCAGTAAGGCAGTGGAGGTAGGCAGTGTCCTAACAGGTTTTTAGGACTGGGCTGTGCTGAGCTGGCGTCTGGGGCAGTGACCAGACGAGGGAAGGGGAAGTGTGAGGTATTTTTAGCACGCTGGGGTTGCGCTCCTGAAGCCCCGTGGTTCAGCCAGGGAATCAGTGGTCAGTGCTTTCTGCTCTAATTCAGACATGGAGCTTCTTTATCAGACTTGAGAGGATGTGCGTGAGGACCGATGAGTGGCTGATGTGGCCAAGGTCACGTCCGTGGGCCTGCTGTGGGACCCTCCATCAGCCCAGTATACACGGTGCCTGCGGAGGGCAGGGCGTCCAGGAGCACCTCTCCCCACTAGGGTCCAGGCCCAGTGCCCTCCCTCAGAAGAGTGGCTGTTTCTGGAAATCAGGGCTTGAGCACCCAGCCCGCCTTGTCTCCCTTTCCCATTGTCGAGGTGATCCAATCATGGGTTGCGATGAATGTGACTTCCACAATTAGGTTCTCAGGCTGGTTGAACCACCAGCAATGCTCTTAGGTCAGCTGAGGACTTCAAGGAGGCTGCAGATCAATTACAACATGGGAGAAGTGATCCAGGCAAGGGATCCAGTTGGAGAGATGGGCACAGACTGAGGGCTTCATGTGTGATAAGAACAGACTAAGTCGGTTCCCTGTGGTGCCGGAGGGTAGCTGTGTCTCCAGCCATGTGTTCTGATGAGAGCCACGTTGTGTGCGTGGACTCTGGAGGCTGGACCTCTCTCCTCTGAGTCCCCCGCTTCCTGGTAATTGACCCCTCAGGTGATTGCTGTGGCCTGCCTTCAGGCCCTTTGCCCCCCAGTGGCAAATGTAGGTGGTGGGTGTGTTTCTGAGAGCCAGTTGGAGCAAGTGGACGGACCTAGGAAGTCATGGGCAGTGGGCTCTGGAGGCCCTGCCACTGTGGCCAGGCTCAGGCTGGCAGCTCCTTTGTGCCTGCCCTGCAACCCCATATAGAACAGGCAGGCCCGTAGCGAACCATCTCGTGAGCCCCAGGGCCAGTGTTGGCCAGCTCTCTCGCACTTTCCAGGGTCATTGCCATGCTCAGGCCCAGAAACTGAACCCCCTCACCAGTTTGTTCTCCTAGATGGAAACTCTTGCACGGAAGCTTTTCTTTCTCAGTCAGTTGTTTCTGGCTCTGTACTCCTCTGAGAGCTCAACTGGCCGCCTCTGAAGTTGCCCAGTGAGACATAAGAGGAGGACGAGCTTTCATGCTGCTTTCCCTTAACCGGCTTCTGCAGAGGTTTCCAGTGGGACAAAGTGTGTTTGTGGGGCAAGTTTAGGGCTTGTGTCTCCTCAGAATTTTCTCAGTGGTTCTACCTTACATAGTGGAGAATCCTTAAGTTTGGGTGGTTCTAGTTACTCTTTTTTTTTAAATTATTTTTCTTACAACGTCTGCTTGCTTTTCTTGGTGTAGTCCCCTTAGAATTTCCACCGCCCATTCACCCATGCACCATCACCACAGTCCTTTGTGCCCCTCCCATCGGTGCCCCAATCCCAATCCCTACCTCTTCCCTCGTAATGTTTTTTACTAAGAATCACTCCTTTAAAGACTGCTTCTGGGCAGGGGACTGCTGCCGCCCTGCATGAGACCTGGGGACTGAAGGGTCTCGGGACTGAGGGGGCAGTCTGAAAGGGCATGAAACGGGGGCAGAGGAGGCTCTAACTGAGACAGGGGGCAGAGGATGGTATGAGGCCAGAGAGCCACAAAAAGCCCCTAAAGACCAAAAGGCAACAAACCAGAATCAAGGGCTATAGCAACAGAGGCTATAACCTATCAGAGGACAGTGCCCAATACAGGTCACTGTCTATGGGTTCTCACCCGCTGCGCACAATTGCAAGGGACCTCAGGCTACAGGAACAACTCATGGGGTTTATTTACAAACGGGGGAAACAAGAACACTTATGTATCCACAAGAGGCTGGCTGCTTCATCCAGACAGCATCAGTGTTGGCAGTTACCAGTCACCAGTTCTAGGCAGCACTGTCCAGTAGCAATGACCACTACGGGTCTGCAGAGGCGGTGTTCAGGAACACCCAGTGTTACAGCTCTTGTGAGCTGTTGGTTTATACCACCAACAAACAGCTCTTTGAGATACCAGGCCCAGGGCCTTTGGTGCTCCTTCCAGTCAGTGTCACAGACAGGACCAAATCCCAGTCCCTACAAAGTCCTTCAGTCTCTCTCTCCCCTCCTCAGAGGGCAGCTGCTGTAGTCTTACCTCCTTTCTTCAAAGGCTGGAACCATCTTCTCTTCCTCTGCAGGAGCTCTTCTTCCTCTCTGCTGCTTCTTCAGACCCTTTCCTCTGGGCTGCTGCTTCTCTGTCTGCTCCTCTGGGTGGCTCTGAATCCCAATCAGCTCCCCGTCTCAATGCTCCCTTCAACCCTGCCTTATATTCACTTTCAAGGTGCCCCCCCACAGTCTGATTGGTTCATTTTTCAATCCTGCACCTGATTGGTCCATTTTGGCCTGTTCAAGAATTCAGGAAGTGTAACTTGCAAGAGGGCCTCTGCTACCACTGACTTGTGGTGAGGGGCGGGGTCCTGGTATCAATCAACCCATAGCTCACACCCAATTGGTCCATTCCACGATCCAGGCAGCACACTGCTACATAAAAGGCCTCTGAGGCAGGACTGCCACACTAACTTGCAGGGGAGCCAGAGACCACTCCTCCTGCCGGCTACAGCCCGGTAACAGGCATGCCAAGGTAAGGGCACATAGTGAAGGTCTGGCACATCTCAAGTGGGTGTGAGAAAGACCCTGAGTAGATGATCTCTTAAATCTACTTTGCAATGAACTAAACTGAATGATAAATGAAATTGTTTTTGAGGTCCAATGTATTTAACTATTAAAATGTTCTGACCCAAAGAACATAACGCCTGTAAACATTTCATTGCTAAGGGTAGTGAGTATTCTTTATTACTGAGAAATGCTGGCCCAGAGAGCCTGAAAAGGCGTTCTTTTGGTGGTCAAAACTAGGTATCCTAGTTTTTTGCAAACAAGCCAGGAAATTCTCTCTCTTCGCCCTGGAGGGATTGGCTGCTGGAATGCTGTGTGAGACTGCCACCTTGTGGCCAGCACCAGGCACTGCACATGACCTTTGCTGGCTCCTCTGTGAACCACCTACTCATTTTAAAGTTCTTTTACAAAGACTTATTGCAGGCTCACTTTCTCTGCCATGCCAATCCATGCCCTCACCAGAGCTTACCCATCACTTCGACTCCAGATTTTCCACCTTCCAATAAGCAGCTCCACTCAGCTTCCTCACTCATCTCTCTAAATTGTCAAGATGATAGCCTTTCCTTGACTTAAAGCCCTTTAATGGCACCCCCTTTGCCAGCTTCCAGTGCATCTTGCAGAAGACCCAGGCCCAGTTCCTCCATCCACAATGCTTCTCTGCATGTATCCTTGTCTGTCTTCCCCACACACACCTTAAAACACAGACACAGAAGCATATTAAGAACACATCAGGTGTCACCTCCTCCAGGAAACACTCCTTACATTAGATACTTAATATGGCATAACATAGTGTAGAGGGAAGGAAGGAGGGATAGGCAGGAATGTGACCCACCAAATTACAACCAAGAGACATAAGAGACCGGGGATCAATGCTTCCGTGTGTCCTTGTAATTAGCACCGTGTCCGACATGTAGCTGTTGCTTGGTAATTATTTGTAGGGAGAATAGTGTCTCCAGGCTTTCCTCCCAGTGTAGTAGAGCTCAGGAGAGAACTAACCAGAGCGTAGAGCCCCCTCCCAGCATCCCTATTCATCTCCTGCTGCTCTTCCAGCCCCCACTCGCCTCCCCCACCCTTTGCGGTTATGATGTGTTTTATGGAACTTCTGTTGCCCGGTGACTGGAACGTCAGGAGATGCTGTCCTGTGCCTGCAAGGAGCTGATAGTCCAGCTGGGGAGAAGGGAAAAAGAGCAGGCGACATTAAGGAACAAGATAGCAGAAATGGACATGTCACAAGGCAGGGTGTGATTAATTGCCAAATAAGTGGCTCAAGAATGTGGTGATGATTAAACAAGATAAAGTTAGCAGCAAAAGTGCCACTGCCCCAGTCAACTCCCAGTTCTGGGCGCTCCTGCCGGCTGCCTCTCCCCCAGGACCGTGGTGCGCTTCCTACGTTGCAGGTACTGGCTGAGCCCTTCGTTATCAGGCCTGGCCCTCTCCGCAGCCTCGTGTGCCCTCGCTCTGAAGCCCAGGCTGCGCTATTCAGAAGAGAATGCTCCATTTTGTTCATTTAGCAACCATGTTCCAGAAAGTGCCTCCTCCCCACCTCCCTGCCTGTTTTCCGGCCAGTTCTCCCCTTAAGACTCCGGAGTTCTCCATGAGCCTTCCTACCGCTGCAGGCTGAGCTGCTGAGCCCACCGCTCCCTCCCCAGTCCCTCGGAGCTCACCGCCCTCTTCTGAGGGGGACCCTGCCTTTTCTTTATGTTCCACGCATCTGACGCAGTATCTGACGCACGGCACACGTCCCTTTGGTGACTGCTCTGGTTGAAAGGACTTAACATATTATAGGGCTCGGTAAACATCAGCTGACTTGAAGCTGTTAAGACGGGAGTGCAGAAGAGGCAGACATGCAGGACATGGTCCGGGAGGCTCACAGCACAAGCAGATCTAGAACTGGACAGGGGAGGTCTTACACACTTAAAGTGAGCACAGAATCCCAGATGGAGCAGCCCAGAGTGTGTAGTGCCCGAACCTTCTTGCAAAGCAGCCAGAGGGAGGGAATCGCAGAGTGGGCCAGGAGGCAACTCATTTTAGTTGGAGGCAAGACTGTGCAGGAAGCGGAGTATGCCCGTGGTGGACTGGGCCCGTGTCGTGTCGGTGCAGAGACTTCCAGAGCACTCAGGTATCGTGGAAGTAGTGGGTACCGCTCTCTGCTTTGGAAAGCCAGGGTGACTTGATTAAGAGGGTGTTTTAGAAAGATTCCCTTGGGTGGTGCTTTTCCCCCTGCCTTTTCCATCACAGAATTCACCCCATTCCCCCTGTGAGCCCCACCTGCTAGCTGAGAAGCCAGAGCCAGGCCCCTCCACACTGAATGCCTCCCTCACCTTTAAGACTGGGTCTTTGTGAGCAATGTCTTCCCTTCTGGTGCCGTCCTTGACCTGCCCCTGAGCTGTGGACCCATTGGGTCCACTCAGCTCTGTCCCTCCCTTCTCCCTCGTGACTGGTAATGACCCGGAAGGTGGCAGCACCCGGAGCGGGTGGCCTCTGGAGCTGAGTCACTGCCCTGGGAACCGTGCCCTGCTGAGCCGGCTCCCCGGACCTGGAAGGCTCTCCGCCCCGGCGCAAAAGCAGAGGGAAAGTGGGTCCTTTCTGCATCTTCAGGTCCCTGGCAAGATAAGACAGCACAACAGAGCCAGTAGAAGAACCAAGAAGGAAATCCTTCTTAGCAGTGTGGTCGGCAAGCACTTGAGATTTTCTCACAGCTATAGCTCTTGCCCTGGCTTATGTAAGTCCAGACACTTTCCGTGTCCATTTATGGACAGCTTTAAAAAGGGAACGAAGAGAATTGAAAATGCTGTTTGAAGAATCCATTTGACCTTGTGAATTCAGACAGGGTGAAGGAATAAAAATGATGGGGAAAGGTAACTAAGCTGCCAATAAGGAGACGTGGGGTTTAGGGCTTTCTTTTGTTTTAGTTATTTTTTTCAGATTTTTAGATGCTCTCATGGATGCTTTTATTTCATTCCCAGAAGATAAAAACAGTGTTGCTTTTGAGAGGAGGTTTAAAAAAGGAATCTGGCTTGTTTACTCCACAATGAATAGAGATGACCTCACTCTCAAAAAAAAAAGGCAAAAAAACAAACCAAAACCAGGCACCCGCCCCCCCAGACTGCCCTTGCCTGGGAAAGTGGGCCTGGGTCAGCAGGCAGTGGGGGCGCCGGCTGCCCACCCTTTCAGTTAATCAGCATTTTCAAAAAACAAAAGTTCCCTACATTTTCACAGCTGAGCAGTAACGCTTAGGAAATGCTACCAGCTTACTCAGTTCTTACAAGGCCGTAAAAAAATCTGGTGACAATTAGTCAGTTGCCTAAAAGCAAGTGCCATGCAGTTAACTACCCGTCACCACTGTGAGCTCTTAGAATTGGAGCAAATATCATCCCACTGCTTGCTTTTTGAGCGTGGAATTTTTTTCATGTTTTTCTGCCTCACACGTCACGCGCCCAGTTCGTTCTAGACAGTCGATCGGCCCCAAGGCCCGTCATCCCGTGTTGTCTGTCCTAAGCTCCGGGGGCATGCCTCTGGGACACCCCCGTCCCAGCCCCGTAGGGTCTGCGCAAGTCCGTGGAACTTGGCCACGTAGCTGCAAATGTGAACCGAGTCTTGGAAGTTGGCTTTAAAAGCCTTTGTTTTTCTGTTGCCTTTCCATGAGCACTGTATGTATAAAAAATCAGCCACACAAAAATACGGGCTCTCAGGTTTTTCTGAGGCAGGAGGATTGAGGGCGATTCTACTCCACACCAGAGCCACATCCCCATACCTCCAAGTGCGGTGTTTCCGGGTCAGTAGAGCCTGAATTGAAACGCACTTGGAAGCTGGAGGTCAGCTGATTCTAGGACGCATGCCAGCCGAAAAGATCTCACCAGATTTGGGAGTGAGGGTTGGGGAAAGAGGATTTGAGGAGGAAGCTTGTATTCTTTAACCTTTGACCTGTGTAGGGGTGGGAGAACTCAGTTGTCTTTGGGTAGAAGCTGCAAAGGGCCAGCCCTGGTCACCAGGCACAGAGGTCAGTGAGCACTTAGCCCAAAGGTCAGCCTCCCGCCCACAGACCCACATCAGGACCATGTGCAGGTCCCGGGACGCTCTCAGGCCCTGATGAGTTAACAAGGCAGAGACATCCAGTAAGCCAGCTCCCGCCCGGGCACGGGTTTGTTTATCCTGCCCTTCTGAAGTCAGAGCCAACATTCTTAATGGTTTCGAATGATTCAGAACATTTCTCTGCTGGCAGGTCACTTCCCACACATGGGCTTCTGACTAAGGCGCCTTAGGTGAGGTCCAAAGCAGAAACCAGCGGGCACCTCGTGTCGTATTTTCAAGTCGTCTTACTTTGGAGCAAAAGGAAGACCATCCAGTACCACTTGCTATATGCAGACACCAGGACACTGACGCAGGAGACCACGAGTCTCAGGGCTGGACCTCGAGGCCACCAGGGCTGGGCCTAGGCCCTGCACTCCCTCTCCTGACCACACAGCCCCGGGCCATGCCTCGGAGGAGGTTCCACCAGGAGGGGCAGCCTGCCCTTTGAGGAATGTTTATAGAATCACTTAGGTCAGAAAAAAGAGCCTCATTTTAACAAAATGAAACAAATCAGTTATTAATTATTCATAGGCAGCTCCTCTGTCAGCATGGCATGCCCCAGGCAGAAAAAAAGAATAATATTTCTATCTACATGCCAAATAAGATCCTTGATAGACCCCTCCCCCCTCTTTGTTCTCCTCCTCTGGACGAGAATTAACTTATGCCATGCTAATTCTTACTAAAACTTTAAATCTATCCCCACAGGAGGAAGAATTGAGCAATGTTCCAAGAACATGCTGTACTCTTTGGGGACCAGAGTAAATGTGACATTTGGGAGAACAGGAAGCTTGAAAGTGTGTCTCAGGAATAGATTAAAGCGGGGGAGGGGGCAGGGAGGAGTCGGCAGAGGCCGGACAGACTGCAGGAGGAGCGCTTTGGGCAGGCACGCTCTGCTCATTGTGCAGCTCCTGCTGCTGGAGGACCTGAGGGCCACTCAAAGCCCATGCACAAGACCTGTTTCCCCTAAGCCAAGATGCGAACTGCTGACCTTCCTCGGCCAGCCCCACCCAGGCCAAGAGTCCCAAGCTACCTCCATAGAGCAGAAGCCACAATGAGCACCCAGTGAAGAACAGTCTCTCCCAGGCCCCCAAAAAGACAATGTTGACTTTATTTGTAAAAAGACAACAATAACCTGAACCACCAGACAAAAATGATATATGGAAGGAGAGCTCTAGTGGGGAGCAAATCTGGCCCTGTTCCCTCCAGGTGGCATGTCTATAACCATTGTCACTGTGTTAATGCTGCCATCGTTATATGTCTCCCCTATGAACTAAATGTGCCCAGGGATAAAGGGAGGTGTCTCCAACCTCTCTTCCTAGGAGGAACTTAGTCCTAATAACAGTAGTGTCATTTCACCTCCTCCCAGCCTACGAAAATACCTGGAAGAACAAGCAATGGTCTTGTGCTTAGCGTCTAGCATGGTTTCTAGAGATAAATAGCAAATTGTTTAAACTGCCACCCCGGCCCCCCTCCCCCATCACCTGTAATGTCCTCATTCTCAAAGCAGGCAATTTATTTTAAATTGTTTTTAAAAGAGCTACCAAAGGAATGTCTGGCTATCCTCGGGCACCTCTGTCCCAGTGGTGCTCCCAGAGGGGGAGCATCTTCACCCACTGTCTATGATGAGCCACTTCTGCTAAGCCCAAGCCAGAGGGACCCCTGTGGGGTGGCAGTTTAGCTGAAACCTACCTTTTTTTTGGGCTGTTATATTTGTGTATACCTAGGGAAAAAATGATCCTTTAACAAAGGTTTCCATTTATTTTTTTTATTTAAAGATTTACTTATTTATGCATACAAGCACTGGAGAACAGGCCAGAGGTGTGGGGGGTGGGGGAGTGAGAGGATTCACCACAGAGAGCAGGGAGCAGGCAGATCAAGGGAAGTCCTCTGCTGAGGGGAGCAGCGGGCACAGCAGGAGAGGTCTGCCACACCATGTGGGTCCCCTCCCTGGCCGGCAGCAGGGATCTAACTCGTGCTGCAGTGGCTGCGGTTTGCACCAGGGAGGCCCCAAAGGTTTCCACTTTAATTGGTAAAATTCTAATAAAAAGAACATGAGAACCTGGGAAGTAGAATAGGAAGCAGGTACATTGTTTTCTTCTAAGGTTTTCATATTTGAGTGGGATTCAAATGTTCCTCCCTTCCTTACCTGCCCTAGCTGTCTGTCACTTGGTGTGGGGCTTCTGAATATCCTCAGGCTAGAGGTTTTGCACTGCCCCAAGCCCTGTGCTCTCTGTCATTGGGTTGCATCTCCTGGGCATGTTGTAGTCCAGCTGTGTTTAACCTCCACTGTGGGTGTGCTTCTGGGTCCCAGAATAAGGTCATCTGCCTTTGACCTTTAACAGGAGTTGGAGTCAGAGAATGGGATGTGAGCTGAGCTGAAGGGCTCAGTGTCTCTAGTCAACACTGCTTTCTAGACTAAAGGTACCTGGGTACCTTGTTAATTAAGCCATCCTGAGAAAGGACCTCCCCAGCTTCTCTGGAAAACTCAGAAGGAACTGAACCTTCCCTCCCAAACCACCATTTCTTCTTGCCCAGAAAATAGGAGGCCCTTGAGAAAGCTTATCCGGACCTCAGAGTCTGGTGCCCTGGTACCCACCTGTGGGCCCCCATGTGCCCTGGGAGACCCCTTTCCTGATGTTGTAACTTCCCTTTTACTCCTTGAATCCCTTGTGGGTCTCCAGACGCCACACGGGCGGGGCTGTGTCTTGTTCACTTGCCTCTCGCACTAGAAGGTGTTTCTTCTCATTGCCTGCCATCCTGTCTCTGATCTCAGCCTTCAGCCTGTGTGTAAGCACATCTCTGAGCAAGCACACGCTCGCCTCTGCTGCCCTGCCTCACCCCAGGCCCCCTGAGTCTGACTCCCCAAAGGCCCCGCTTGCCAGAGGCAGCGACATTTCCCCGTCCTCACTGACCCTCGCCTCCCTGCTACCTTCGCACAGCGTCACCATCGCCTCCCGGGGGCCCTCCTTCTCCCCACCCGCCCAGCCACCCTACTCGACAGTCACCCCAAGCTGCTCAAATCCTAAGTGCCGCACTGAGGAGACAGGTCATTTGTCCTAGATATCAGGCTCCATTCCACAGTCAGATGACAAGGCTGCGTGCCAGTGTGCATCTCACCGACGCAGGTGTTTTTCTGACAGCATCCAGCTCGCCGCAGGACTCAGAGGCGGCCATCAGTGAGTGCCTATTGATTGATTTTAACAGGTCTGTCCTTGCCGATTGTGTTGAGAAGTGACCCCGAGACCCTGCGTCATAGCTGTGGGTTATCTCCAGACAGGTGTGACTGTCACAGCAGACAGCAGGCTCCCAGGTGCGTGGGTCACAGGGAGTAGCACTGCCCATGTGTCCCCCTTTACATGCTGTGTTACCGCAGAGCCCTGGTGGCTCCTGTGGATGTGTTTACTTAGCTGGACTCATCTGCCCTGTGTGCGTCATGTCCTCTGAGCCACCTGCAGCCTGATACATTGTAACCTCACTTGTGTGAGCAGATAGCTGGGGGTGGTTGTACCATCCTCATTCCAGGCTTAGCTCTTACCCCAGATTGTTGACTCCTTGTTTGGACAGCCCTGGGCCAACCCTTATTTTCCCATGCAGCCCCCAGACCCACAGCCCTGGGCACCGATGCCCAGATGCCAGTTCACTCTCACACAGGTGTTTATAACACCTGATTGTACGTGCCTTCTGCAGACAGTACCGAAAATGTTAGACACACTGCCCCTTCAGCTGGCTGTCGTGTTACGGATGGGTGATTAGCATTTACTGGACATCTACATGCCATGTGTCCTACTGAAGTTAGTTATATTTTCATTACTCTGAGAGTTAATGTTACTGTTATTTCTGCTGTGTACATGAAGAATCTAAAACCCAAAAAGGGTTAAACATCTTCTCTGAAGCTGTGTATGAAGTGACAAAGGAAGGGTTGAGTCTGGGTCATTCTGATCCCACAGCTTAGGCTGCTGGGCTCTCTGGTCCCAGTTTAAATGGGCTGTTAAGTGGGAGTTCACTTAATAGTAATTGCCGTTAAAAAGGCAGCATATAAATGCGTTAATACGGGTAAACTGGCACTTATGAGAAAAAGGGGGAGATCTTACTGGTAGGTTGGCTTCTAAGCAGGGGTTGATGAGGTCAGCTTCTAAGACTATGAAAAGTTCAAGGGATGAACAGCAGCAGCTGAGAAGTTCCTTGGAGGACCCCTGGATTGGCTGTCTGGGGAGGGGGTTGTTGGTGCTGACTCCCTCCAAGAAAGCGCAGGAATCGCGCTGGAGGCTGGGCTGTGGAAGCTGCCTCTGGTGGAAGGGTGTCAGCCTCTGCTGATTCCATTAGAACCACCCAGAGCTGCTGAAAAAGGCACAGGTTTCCAGTGCTTGTGGGGCCGGCGGCAACGCCAGTGGGGAGTTGGAGATTCACCTTCAGCCTCATGAGAACCCTCACAGTCGAGACACCTGTCATTGGTTCCTACCATTTTCTTGGTCAAATTTTCTCGTGGTTTTCCCGCCTGTAGGTAATGTACATGCATCTAAACCTCGGGACACTGCAGGTGCAGTTGTTACTGGTATCGTCAGAGGAATGACTGGGAGGGTGAAAAAAATGTTACAGCATCACTTGTATTGGATGCTCTTACAGGAAACGGTCAAAGGTGGGCTTCCCAGCAGCCTAGTAAACTGTTCCAAATACTGAGAATCTTGCAGAAAGCAGCTGACCACTGTTCCTGGACGTGTGACTCAGTCCCAGTGAAAATGAAACTACTCTGGCTTTGGGGCCCACTCTCACGTTCATGATCAGTCACGTTTGGGGAACATGTCATTATTCAAAATTAGTATTTACGTCTTCCAGGGTCCTGTGCAATGGCAGTGGATCAGCATTGGTTTGAATTTCATGTTTATCCCGATAGATTCCTCCTTCCCATTTGTACTTGCTGGCTGGGATTTTGTAGATTGACTTTTCTTTTGTAAGACATTATTGAATATAACGATGGCTTTTCTCGACCATGTTGCTGGTTAAGATGCTCTTGAATGATAAGCCTAACCCTTAAGACTCACGTCCTGCATTGCAGCAGCTTCAAGTGCACAAACAGAGCCCTGGAAAAGCGTCCTCGGTACACTGGCTTAAAGATCCCACCTGTACTCACAGATCGTTTTCTTCCCTGGTCAGTTCAGATGCACCCCTTATCGCCCCATCTGCTGATAAGCTCGGTTCATGCTGCGGCCTCATAGGTTTAAGTTCCTCCATGAGGTTGTAATCATTAACTTAGAAATTGCGGTAGCTGCTCACTGGAGGACAGACTTTCTCTTCATCACACTGCTGAGTCACTCAGCCTGTTGTGGGGTGAACTGGCAGCTTTTGAGACTGAAGCCCATTGCAAGGAACCCTGTGGCTGCAGCAGGTCACCAGTGCCAAACACTTGAAGTCACCTTGCACCGTCCGTTTCTGGAAACAGACCTACTGGACCCAGACTTTCTCTCCACTTCTCCGTTGGCATGGTGAAAGTGGCGTAAGGTGCATTGTAGCTTTGACGTTAGACCAGAATGCCGTGCCTTTTCAATTCCAATAGCTCCCCTCTTTACCCTCTTCTGAAGCTGTTAGAGGTTGTGCTGACAGGTTAGTGCTGCCCTCTGCTGGCTTTCTGGAGTCTGTGCTGCTGCAGCCTGAGGTTGCAAAATCAATCTTGAAAATTGTCTTCCGGGCCAGCTGCCTTCATGCCTTCCTTCCATGATTGAATCTATAGGTTTAGGCCATGTTGGGTTTCATAAGGCTCCTCACTGACCTGTGACATGCACAGCCTCACGGCTCTGGGCAGTTTACTTAGCAGCAGCCACAGCGCCGCGGAAGAGAACACCAGACCAGGGGCAGGCACAGTGCTCCCTACACAGGCGCTTGCCCAACCGCCGTGTCTTAAGGAAGAAGAGGGTCCTTTCTATTTCTCTTTTTTTTTTTAAAAAATCTTTATGACAGGGGTGGAGTAACAAGAGAAAAGAGTTTACTTTTATTTCCTTTCTTACTCTGGAAGATTTCTTCGGGGTTCTTACTGGCATTTAAATTCCAGATGCTGATCTTCTGAACCAAAGCCTCCTGAGGATTTCTGTGCCTGGAGAACATCTGTCAGCAAGTGGCCGGTGCAGGTGGAGGCTGGTGCTCGTAAGTCAACCCCAAGGAGTGGAGTTATATTTTGTTTCTGGCCGGTTCCCTGGTAATTTTTTTAATGCATGTAATTATCAGTGTTTTGTCTCTGTTCCTTTTCTCTTAAACACTCAACACCTGGTTTACCACCGGAAGAGTATTTAATATGAACCACTGCTTAAAAGCAGGGGTATGGGTATTTAGAATGGGCAAAAGGCAAAGAAGACAGAAAATGTTACATAGTGGTGTCAGGCGCTTCGTTTGGAGATGCCATTTATAGACACAAGGATGTCTTTGCAGATTTAGTAGGTAGGCGTCAGATGCCTCTCCAGTAGCTTCGCTGGGACGTGTCAAGGTTTGCACAGCGCCTGTGGGCAGGGTCGGCGAGCCCTCTGCTCACACTGTAGCTCCTCGGCCCCAGCCCCACACGTGCTAGAGGACACCAACGTGCCCCTATGTCGTGGCATCCTTCAGTTACTGAATGTTTACATGTGCTTGTCGTTCCAGGTGCTTTATCGGTCTTACTTTATGGTCTTGCGTAGGTCTGGTGGGGTGAGTAGATTATCGTCCTCTTCTACAGAGGAGGAGACCGAGACGTTAGGTCAGGTCACTTACCCAGGGTCATGCAGGGAACCAGTTGCAGAGCCTGACATGCCTGCTCCTGCCATTGCACCATCCTGCCGTCCTGCCTCATAGAACAGGAAACAGTGGAGGATAAGCCCCTGAGCTTTTTTTGGAGACAGATCCTGGCACAGTCATCATCAGCGCGTGCTCTGCTGCACTAGCCACCAGGCATTCTTGACTCGAGCTCCCGAACCACCCCTGGGAAAGCAAGGCTCTGGGAAGATGGGGTTTGCCAAAGCGCCCCCTGCGGGTCAGTGTGGTGGGGTCCCAGGTCTCCCACCATCTGGTGCTCACCAAACTCCACTGATGTCCAAGCTGTCTCGTCTTAGGATTTGGTCCAGCTTCTGCTCATAAAGAGCAAAACTGGTTTTAAGGGTTTGCTGTTGTGGTTTTGGATGAAACCTTGAAACTTGGAGCCAGTTTATGTCCAGTGCTCCATGTCCATGGGGCACTTCCCATGCCAGGTGAAGGTTTGCCCTGATACAATCCATAAGGCGCCAAGCTGCAGAGACTGGGCCTGGCATCAGGCAGATGGGGTTTGAATCCTGGTCATGCTATTTGCAAGTTTTCTGGCCCAGGGCGAGTCTTCACGCTCACCAAGTCTCTGGGAAGTGGCGGTAACGCCACCCACAAACCCCGTTACGTGGTTGTGAATGTAGAGAAAGGGCATAGGCAGCATTTACAGAAACACCGCATGTCCTCCAAGCTGCCACAGTCCCCATCTGTGTGCGCGTGTAAGTGCGTGTGAAGCTCACACACAGCAGTGTCTGGCACGGAGCAAGTGTTCAGAAAATAGAAGCTGTTGCCATTTCTCAGAGTACTGCTGCCCCCCTCTCAGTTCACTTTGGCCTTCACCCAGAAAAGACACTGGTATCAAATGAAACAATAGCAATTGTGTAGCATTTTAAAACTAGAGCCTGTTTCCACCGAGCACCCTATCAGAGGACCCTATCAGCCACCGCCACAGGGCAGTTTGTATCTCAGGTCACTGAGACTTAGAATGTGACCTGTCGGTCCAAGACACCATAGGTAGGTGAGCAGCCTGGCTGGGACTTCAGCGCAGAAGCCCAGCTCTTCCTGCAAGAAAACACTGTCTCCAGCAGGGGAGCCGGCGGGAGTGAGTGGTCAGGCCGTGGCAGGGACAGTTGTGTCTGAGGTCTGGCCGAGTGCTTGTTAGGACTGTTGCGTCCTGATGGCTGCAACTTTTTGAAGCCAGCTTTAAAAGAAGTGTCATAGTCAGATACAGTCTCCTTGTGAAATCCTCAAGCCCCAGGGGAAGTCTCTTAATCCAGTTTGCTCATGCAAGAACAGACCGGCCGCGCACGTCAGGGAGAACAATTCACTTCCACTATTGCGCTTTTGCCACACGAAAGCAGTGGTTTCATTGATTCACGTTTCAGGCTCCCACTTCAATATCAGATCTTGGGTTAAATATGCCAAGGAAGAACAGCTTGCTCAAGAAGGGTGTCAAGCACGGCCACATAGACTGGATGCTGAAGTGGACTGAAAGCCTGTTCTCGTGGCTCATGGGCTGAGGAACTCTCTGGAAGGATCCTATTTTTGAAAGATGGTTACTTTCCTATCAGGGGATAGATAGAGAGTTGGACAATTTTAAGTGGGTGCTCAGTTTGCAAGAAAGAGTTGTGAGAAAAGAACAGTCCCCTCAAATGCTGCAGGACCTTGAAAGCGTCGATGCTAAAACAGGAACAACCCAAGTTACATAAATTCAGCCCTACCATGTCCTGCCCCAGAATGCAGAACAATCAAGTTGATTGTTGGAGGTCGGAAGAATGGAAACATGCTAATCCACACTGAGTTTGCTCTTTGCAGTTGATAGTCACTGACAGACTCATGAAGGGAGCAGAGCCAGTTGCCGCCACCCTGGTCTCCTGTGCATGTCCTGGGAATGGAATGAAGGACTCATCAGCTGAAGATTCTTTTTCCATTTCCCTCCTCCTGTGCCATGCAGTCCTCAGCATGTTAATTTTGTAGTCACTCTCCTCTGTAGACCTGTTTTCTGGGAATTGGCCTCTGGCTTTAGGAGATTATATGAAAAGGCACCCAGTTGAGATCTATTTCAGTGGGTTTTGCTTAAAGCACTTTACAGTTATTTACCAACTGAGGGCCTCAGGTTGCACACAAGGGCTTGAAAATTCCAAGGAAGTTTACTAAAGCACTTATTTATCCCTGTGCTTTTTATGCTTTGTCTGCCGAAAATGCCTTGTCATGCTGGGTTCATGTGGAGAGACATAGGTGCAAAAAATATACCACCTTTGTTCTGAGTTTTTGAGATGTATATACTTAAAAAGATCAGACAGAAAACTTCCTTGTCTGTTTGACTATGCTCAGGGAGCACAAGAGTGTGGGAGCCTGTGTGTGGGCATGAGTGTGCTTGCATGATGTCACATGGGTTTGAAGGGTGAGGATTTATGATCTGATCACATGTAAGTAAAAGGAAGAATCCTTTTCTCCTTTTTTGCTTTTCCAGAAAAATTTGCCCTATCATTGAAGTTATTTGAACAATCATTTGTTCAATTTGTTGTCAGTCTTTTCAACAGAGTTTCTAAATGGCGAAAGTCCTTTATTAAAATACAGCCCTGGTGTTTTGAATCTTAGCCTTTCAGACTGATGTGCCCTGGCCGCACCATCCTGCATTCTCTCCCTGGTGCTCTGAATACAGTAACATGACCTGGGGGTGGGGGTGGGGGTGGGGGGCAGACGACACTGAATTCATGAGCTCCAGTTATGCTTCTGTCTTTCCCTTTTCCAGGTAGTAAATGCATCAGTTCGCTTTCCCGTTGAAATATCTGACTGTTTGTCACTTGACAAAGTATGCGCGTTTCTTTGCAGTCCCTGAGCTGTTGTGTCTTTAAGTGATGGCTGCACTTCTGGAGCCCGTGCTGTTCTGTGTTCCCTTCTCTACAGAGATTGAAAACAAAACAAACAACAGTCTTGCCGCATCGGACACATGCTGTGGATGCTCTTCCATGATGAATATAACTTTTGGGGTCTCAAAAGGGATAGCTGGCAAGCCCATATGGAGTGAGGGATGTCAGTCAGACCTAGACCTGCCCCTCCCTACCTGGCAGCGTCTTGCTGGACCCATTGGAAACCGTGGCCCACAGGCGCGCCCTGGGGCAGACTGCTTCCCACACTCACAGCGAGCCTGTAAATGAGGCTGTGGTGGGGGAAAAGTCAGAAGAAACTGAAGTTTGGTTAATTTATTAAGCAGAGAGCAGGCACTAGGAGAGTGGTCCGGCTAGGGTTAGACAACCCAGTTTTTATATGATGATAACCTCCCACCCCCCAAAGAAAGGTGGGGTGGGTGTCTTAGGTTAAAAGTTTGAGACCAAAGAGTCTTAGTGAATAAGACTCAGTGAACAAGTGTGAATAGGAGATTTGACTGTGAAACAAATCAAAAAATACTAAGTTATTTTTTGGAGAAAGTGGGGAAGAGTTGACTCTGAGTTGGAAACTAGATGATGCTAAGGGATTATTCGTTTTCTTAACTATCCTGAGTGTGTTTGCCTGCTATATAGGAATGGCCTCATTTTTTAGGATAATCTCATTTGTTGAGACCCAAACACTCGAGTTAGGAGCAGAGTGTTGGGATTCGCCGTCGGCTCGCTTTCAACTGATTGAGCAAAACACGCATGTATCTTCTGTATTGATAGTGTTGCTAAAACAAACGTAGTGAGAATGAGTAACTGTAGAATATAAGGATTAGAAATTCCATTTATTGTTCAAATTTAACATATATCTGACATTTTTCATAACTTTTTTAAAAAGAAGAATGTCCCCTCCCTTTGGCCTAGATATATTAAGTAACTTCTTGGACCCCAGAGCTCAAAGAGAATGACAATCATCTGCCTAATGTGACAATGCTGAGAACCAAGGTGGAAAGGAGAAAAGACCTGTGGAAATGCAGTTTGTTCAAGACAACTGGGAGTGCACATCCTTCTCTACCTTTGGAGGAAGGGGGGAGAATCTTAAGTAAACCTAGTGTCTTTTGTTCGTATGTGCAGCCATTCTGGGAAATAAAAACAGTAGCCTCCATGATTGAGTATGTATTAGCAGACGTGACTTTGCCCCTGCACCATCCCGTTGTCCTCCTTGGACCCCCGAATTCTCAAAGCGGAAATGCTAAGTTTAGGAAAGCATTTTCTTCACCTTCTTCTGGAGCGCTTGCTTGCTTGTACTCTTCTTAAGCATATAAGGTCCTGCAGCACCGCTTGCTGGCCATCATGTATCAGAGCACGTCTACCCCAGAGTGAGTTCATTGCTTCTTCCAAGTACTCCCCGTGACTTCCAAGATTTCCCGTGACTCCCCACCAGGAGTCAAGGGTGTGCCGTGGCCTCCAAATGATAAAATTGAACCTCTGTCTGGGCAGCTCAGGAATGAGTCACGGCACTGCCCCCTCCCTCAGCGCCAGGCTCACATATGAGACGCGCTGCAGCTCTGTTAGTCCAAGGGTGACTACCACGGCCAGGCTCTCCCTTCTTCCTTCCTAGGTGGTCTGAGCTTATCACAGAGCACATTTGAAGACAAAGGCGATCCTAAAGCTTCTTCAGGAAGCTGGTTTCATATGGTGGTTTAGATTTAAATAGTGATTGTCTAGCACCATTTGAAATCAGTGTTCTTGGGGAAGACCAACTGCGCTACCAGCAGCCAAAGGCGTGAAGGGGGCAGTCCCGAAGGACCTGGAAGCGAAGACAAGGCAGCTGACGTTGCACCTAATCTTTTCCTCCCCTGCAACAGCAAGTTAACTGTGCATTGTCTCCTCAGCAGGACCTTGGACCCTTTGCGATGGAGCTGACTCCATCTGCTTGGGTTCAGGGACTTGTTCATCTCTGACTTGTCCCACTCCTCAGATCCTCCCATGACCCCTTAGAGGATGACTGATTTCTTTTGGTGTTCAGAGTCAATATAATTTTCTAGCACCATCTGAAATCGGTTATAATGATTGGGGAAGAGCACCATGCTGCTGAGAAACAAGGGAATATATGCTCATGACCTCCGGGGCCACAGATGAGAACCAAGAAAACAGAAACGGGAAGCAGAAATACCAAGCAAGGTAAGTTTTTGTTCTTTCAGTGTTGGCATGTCATTGCCCTGAATTACGTGCATTATCATAAGGTTACCTCTTAAAATATGGCTAATGGTTATGTTATAGAAAAATCCTGTAGAACCTGTGGGCCTTTTTGTTTTGATGATAAACGCCTAGAAAAAGATAGGTAAAATCAGCGTCTCAAATCGTTGAATGGCACAGTGAAGGAGTAAACTCTTTTCCAGGGAGAAGCTCATCTGGGGCTTCTCCTGCCTGATGGTGATGGTCTTCAGTCCACAGTCAACCAGGTGATTTTATTTCAAAAGCTCTGCCAGGCTCAATCAAGCTGGAATTTCAGCCTAACAAACACATGTGGAAAATTGGTACAGATAACTAGCTTTTTGTGTCTGGGACAAAGCTAATTTAACACATTTCGGGTTAGTTTGAAGGGCAAGGAAAGAAATCTGGAGATTATTGTACTTGGACTGCTTCCCTAAGTTATACCTTCTTAGGAAGTGATGTTGTTGGCATGAAAACAACACGACTGTCGGGATCAGCCACTCCCCACCCAGGTCTGAGTTCCCACCGCTTCCCACCAGTCACCCTGCTGAGACACCCTCATCTTCACCGGGTTTCCCCAACAATGGAGAGGACCCTGGAGAAGCTACCGGGATTGACGAGCGGGACACCCAGAGCAGCCCCTGCCTTTCCTGCCCTGCTCAGACTCGTTTTGCCTGGGAGCCTCTGCTTATAATTTGTCTGGGAAAGCCCTTGTGTCACCCCAAGGTTGGCCTTGTAGCAGAACGTTCTGTCCTCCATGCAAAGTCAAATGAAAATTAGGGTTGGCTAGCTTCTTTTGTTCTGCAGTTACTGTTTCCTCCAAACTCTCTCTCTTGCTTTCTTACCTGCTGTTTTTCCTAACATTTCTTCCTACTCCAGTTCCAAATACACTGATTTCCCTCCAAACTGGAGCTCTAACCAAGATGTTTTTCCAGAACTTTGTATTTCCCTATTTTCCTAGATGACTTCAGCTGCTATTCTCAATTAATCTCAGTATGTGTAAACAACCCCAGATGTCTTTTCCCCCAGGTTCTCCCTGCTCTGGGAACCTCAGAGATACGGGGCTTCCTTCCCTTTCCCCTTGCCGCATTCACACTCACCAAATATGGCTGTTGTTCTTTTTTTACCAGTCTCTCTAAAACCCACCCTTTCTCCTTATCCTCATTGTCTTCCTAGGTAACCTCACATCTCCGCTTTAATCCAGCTGTGTTGCCACCAGTTTTCTTTCTGAGACCTAGGTAACGTTCCTTCTTCTCCATTGCCTTTGGATGACCAATTGCTTCAGCATCTGGGGCAGGCCTGGGCCCTTCCCAAGCCCCTACCCTCCTCCCCCGCCTCCCTCTTCTCCAGCCACACCCTCTGAGCTCCTAGCTGCTGCTGACCCTTCAGTTACCTCCATGTTTCCAAGCCTTTTGGAAGACCATGTTCCCTGCCCATGTCATCACTCTCCTCCCACTCCTGGTCTGGGAACTCTGGCCAGTTCTTCAACCCCTGGGTCAGATGTGCTGTGAGGCCCCACATAGCTGTCCACTCTCTATGCTCTGGCTTCTGCAGAAGCTGCTGACATTTGTCACGTGGTCCTGTGATAGCAGTCCTTTCTGCCAGTCTCTGTTGAAGAGTAATGGTAACAACGCATCTGTTACATTTAGGACACACACACACACACACACACAGTCCTTTTTGTAGGTATATTTTCCTCTCATGCTGCTGCTTCCACATTCTAGTCACTTTTCATTTCTTCCAGTTTTCATTTGTCATGTGCATAAAACTATTTCTGTCAGTGACCAAAATTATATAGAAGAAAAAATCTGCTTTCAAGAGCATGTGTTCCTTTCTAAAACTATGATTTTGAATATGGATTATCCATTTGTTTCTTCTATGTTCATTAAGAATTGGGAATGGGTATGTTTAATGAGTCAGAAAGCCCTGGGGATAATTTTTATTATTGAGGGATTGTTGTCCCTGAATTAATGTTTTAAAATATGACTGATTTTTTTCACATTTTATCTTTCCCACCACCATCTCTTATGCACGTTTGACCCTCTCTACCCCCCACCTTTTTAACCAGAGACCTCACTTCATTAATGTAATGTCCTCTAGTTTTTTGTTTTTGTCTAGTCCTCCGCTATGTAAATATTCAATATTTGTCCTTGTCTTTCTGACTTACTGGTTCCCTTGAACTCCATTTTGCTGTAAACGTCAACATTTTGTCTGTCTTTATGGCTAATAGTGTATTGTGCGGACAAACCACATCTTCTTGATCCATTCTTCTAATAATGGCAAGTTACATGGTGTCCATGCTGCACTGAACATTGCAGAGTATGCCCTTTTTTTCAGTTGCCGGCTGTGTGGATAGATGCCCAAGAGTGGGAGTGCTGGATCATATGGTATTTCCATTTTTAGTTTTCCAAGGTAAATCCAGATCACTTTTCAAAATGCTGCAGTTTTCATTTCTACCAGCAGTACAGCAGGCCTCCTCCTCCCTGTCCTCTCCAGCACTTGTTGTTGGGGTGCTTTCGGCATGTGCCATCCTCAGGAGATGATGACCCCTGTGGTACTGATCTGCATCTGCCTATTAAAAGCATCACTGAGCGTGTTTCCAGGTGTCTGCTGGTTTTCGGTGCGTTTTGGCGAATGACCTTGTGATCTGCCTCCATTCAGGTTTTTATTGCTTAATTTTTTATATCTTGGCTATCATGCCACATTGTCAGTTGTGTAACATTTTCTCCCATTCTGTCAGATATCTGCTTTTTTAATCTACTTTCCTTTCATTGTCTAAAAGCTTTAAATTTGAGGTAATGACAATTGTTTATTTTTGCTTTTATTTCCCTTGCCATAGGGGTTGAATTGCCAAAAACATTTTTATAATTAATGTCATGGAAGTATTTCCTTCTGTGTCTTTTATTGTTGCAGTTATTATAAATACGACTTTAACCCACTCTGTTTATTTTTATGCATGGAGTTAGAGAGTCATCCAGCTTCATTCTTTTACAAAATGTGGCCCTCCCGCCTCCCCAGCACCCATTTTTGCATGTGGCTGTCCAGTTTGTAAAAGAGACTCCTTTCTGCATCTTACGATTGTGACTCCTTTCCTGTGAATTAAGTGTTGATATGCATGTGGATTTATTTCTGGGCTTTATTCTGTTTCCTTTGATCCGTGTATCTTTTTATTCGCAAACTACATTGTTTTCGTTATTGTTGCTCTCTAGTAGAAAATCAGTGTTCCCATTTTAAAGAACAGCAAATAAAGACAAACAAATGTGCCTTACTCAAAACAGCAGTAAATTTGTACTAAGCAGACTGAACCCATTAAAAATAACTTAGAGATGCTGAGTGCCAACCACGTGACCACCGGGGCTCCTCAAAGCCTTGGACTGACCTTGTTTAGCCAAATTTCCCTTTATTGCACTTCACAGATACTGAATTTTTTAGAAGACACACAAAAAGATTAGCGCTCACTTAAGGTTCAGATGATAGTTTGCATTCTTTGTCAATACACTTTTATGAAGGTGTGCATGTAGACATAATGCATTCATTTACGAGAATATAGTATTGTGGACACGTAACTTTATATGTGCTGGAAAGCCAAAAAAATGCTGTGATCTGTTGATTGCGATACCTTATTTCAGAGACCTGGAACTGAATTTGCAGTGTTCTCCCAGGCGTGCCTCTAGTGTGCCATCCCCACTACAGATGAGGAAGTAGAAGCACAGAGAAGTTAACTAACATATTTGGGATTTCACAGCCTGTAAACACTAGACTTTGAATTCTAAACAGAAAATAAGTGGTGATCTTAATGATAAACAATAGCAGCTAACACCGAGTCCTCATTTTGTGTTAGGCATTTGGTAAGCGTCTTACACGAATTATCTAAATCTGACTTTCAAAATAGTCCTATAAAGTAATTACGCTTAGCATCAAGTCCATTTTGCAGATGAAAGAACAAACTGGAACAAAGTAGGTCGTTTGTCCATGATCACGAAACTGTAAGTGTTTATGCAGGAGCGTGAACCCAGACTGACCCCAGTCAGTGCTGAGCATCTCATCGTGGCCCATGGCGTGGCGCACTGCTGCAGTAAGCAGGCACTAGAATGCCCCTTCCCACCTCCTGGGGTCATGCCCTGTGTGATGCCCTCTCCTGGGTGTAGGCTGGACCTAATGACTTGCCTCTCACAGACAGAGTCCAGTAAAAGCGATGGACTGTCAACATTCAAGATCAGGTTACAATGGACTGATGCTGTTGTAGCACACCTGCTCTCACTCGCCCTCATGCCACCTGCCATGCCGGGGGTTGCCCAATACAGGGGCCCTCCTGGCAGGGACCTGTATCTTCAAGCAACAACTCATGAGGACCTGAGGCTTGTCAAGAGCCTGAAAATGGATCCCCTGCAACGAGCTGGAGGTAAATGCAGCCTCTGAAGACCCTGAGCCAAAGCAACACTCGACATGACTCATGGAAAGAGTGACAGGACAGCATGTTCTTAGGAACTGAGTTTGGGGGTTATTATGCAGCAATGAAAAATGAATACAGTACAGATACCCCTATCTAGATATAAATCTAATGCTCTTTTTAGTGATAGCATGGGGTTGAATGAGATCAAATCAATGTTGATAATTACAGAAATACTGGTGGCAGTATGGCCATGTGGTTTTATACTTGCTTGGGAAGCTGTTCAAATTCTGGAATTAATAACTTGAGTATTTTGTACTTACTTGTGTGGTTGTCCAGGCGCTACCCAGCTAAACCCCAGTCTCTGCTGTAGACCTGCAGCTCCTTCCAGGCGTGTCAGGCCCAGCGCACAGCCATTGCGTTTGCTGGTTCCTCAGGCCTGCGTCTCCCTGCAGTGACTGCGCTGGGGACCTGCACTGGCCGCCTCCCGGCCGCTGGCCTGGGCTTGACCTCATCGTCCTGGAAACTCCCCTACGTGCTCTTGGGTTGGGTGGCCATCCTGGGACCCCGGAGCCTTTACACCTTACTTAGCCCCCACCTAGTGCCCTCACTTCCTGTGCACACACTTCAGTGGTTTCCTCAAAGGGTGACGGGAGCTAACTTTCTGAGGCTTTTCATTTTACTTGTACTTTGATCAGTTATGGAAATCCCAGATGAAAGTTTTCCCCTTAGATGTTGTCTAGCTCCCAGCATTGGTGAGATGTCTTACCTGAGGCTAAATCTTGGCCTTTCCTCTGGGATGTCTTAGGAGATTTCGCTTTTATCTTGTGTTGTTTAAATTTCATAAGAATGTGCCCTGGTAGAGCCTTTGTCATCCGATTAGCTGGACATTTAGTGTTCCTTTCATTCTGGAGGTTTATGACTTTTAACTGTCGAATATATTCTTGCGTTTTTTAGCTAAATTTCTTCTGCTCATTTTCATAATTAATTCTTTCTGGAACCACTTTTCCATATTTTTAATCTTGTTCTCTCTTGGAAAGTCCTTTGTGTATTTCCAAAACAATTCTGTTTCTGTTAATATACTGAGAGCTTTGTCTTTATTTCTTAGGATTCTTTTCTGTTTTGGGAAAACAGAATGTTGATACTTTCCCCTTCTGGACGTTGCCTGCTCCTGTGTGGTTTCTGTCTCCTCCCATTCTTGGTTCCCATTTCTGGTGGTGCGTTTCATGTTAGCGCTTGTCAGCTGGTGGCCACCCTGGACTGTCCAGGTGTTCCCTTCTGTGGTCCAGCGGGCGTTGGCACGTGTAACCCAGCTGAAGGCCTTGAGCTGGGGCGAGTGCCTGCCTCCACAGGTGGGCCCACTGTAATCAGCCCTGTCCTTACAGCAGAAACACGTGGCTTAGGGTAAAGGTCAAAGAGCTACAGATGCTTTGAAGATGGAGGAAGAGCGCCCCGAGCCAGGAGCTGCACTCGGCCTGCAGAGTCTGGGGAAGGCAAGGAAGCACGCCTCTCTGCCCTGCTGTAGCATTGGAACTTACCCTGTATCCAATGTCTGGACTGCTAAACGTAAGATAATAAGTTTGTGTTGTTCTAAGGCCTCTTTTAAGTTTGTAGTAATTTCTAATATGACAGAAAACAAATGCAGGGTGACTGGAAGGAGATTCAGTCGCTTCACTGAGGACTCCCAGTATCATTATTGGTAAGGCTTTCGGATTTTTCCCTCTCCTGTCTGCTCAGAATAACATTTAATACACCCCCTTGTGGACTACAGGAGTTAGGAGGAGGTTGCTGAGAGGGTGACCGCAGGGGATATGGCCAGGGCACGGTGAGCTGTTCCCTACGGACTTGGGATCTCTGTCTGAGCTGTCACAACTCCTTCCCACCAAAGGGGCACTGCAGAGTGGAAGTTTGTGGGGAGAGACCTGGGGTGCCTGCCACCTGAGATGTTGGGATACTGCCTTTCATGTCAGTCGTGACCTCAGATCTTACACGCTACTCTCATTGCAAACTGGAGCTTGGAACCATACCTGGAAAGGGGCTCCGGGAAGTGTAATTCCAGGCTTTAGGGAATGCAAGGGCCAATTGGGACTGATGGCAACCCAGCACAGAAGGGTGAGCCTGACTGGCAGATTCTGGATGATGAACTGAGCAGAGAGCCTGGGACTTTCGTATTCAGAGACTCTTTTTCATAAGGCAGCTAACCTTACCTTGGCTGTGCCCGATACCCCCAAGTCCAGAGCTCCTGTTCACACACTCATAGAACTTGGGGAGTCGGGAACTTAAGTGAACCCAGTCGGTCGCTCCCCTTCAGGGGTAACTGCATCTCCTAGCTGACCCCTGAGACACTGCAGAAAGATCAGGTTACTTTTGGCAGGCCCAGTTTCTCTGGGGTCTTAGGCTTTGGCTTTTGCGGCTATCTAAGTTTATTTATTACAGCATTGTCCACTCACTAAGATTTCGTTGACGGCTTCCAGCTGCTCTCTATGCTGCCATTCTCTTTGTCCTTGTTGGGTCACACTTTTTTAATTTCTTTGATATATGACCCTCCTGTCATGTGGATTTCGGTAGGAAAAAGACGAGCCCGGATGTTCACTGTGTTGGACTGAAAGTTTATAAAATGTTTCAGATTAGTAGGTAGTGCAGAAAGCTCAAAGCCAGGTGAATTAGAGCTGGTTCCAGCCATCTTATTTTAGTTTTAAGGAGTCCAGTTTTCTGATCTCTAAAACTGGTCCCATAGTCTTTTAAAGAAAGCTGTCTTCTCCCTCCCTTAAAAATAGCATAAATGCACATACACAGAATTCAATGTAGTATTTTATAATGTTCACAGGTGCCTCAAGACCTTCCATGAACCCCCAGTTCATAACCTCTGGCTTAAAATGGTTCTGAGGCCACTTTTTATTTTTTAAAGATTTATTTTTGCATAGAGCAGCTGGGAGGGAGCGGTATAGGGCAGAGTTGTAGCAGTCAGGGAGAGGGGTGAGAGGATTCACCAGAGACAGAGTGGGGAGCAGAACAGGCAAACTGACTGAAACGCACCGCTGAGGGGAGCAGCGGGTGAGGCAGGAGAGGTCTCCTGCACTGTGTGGGTCCCCTCCCTGGCCAGGGATCGAACTTGTGCCTCAGTGGTTGGCTGGAGCTTGATAGTGCTGCGACTTTAACCCCTGCACCACCGAGGAGACCCTCTGAGGCCACTTTTAGATCTAGTTTTCTGATCCTCAAAGCTTTGAGTTATAAATAGATTTCAACTGGCGGTTGAAATGACATTTCAACTGGCCTTTAAGAATGGAATAGTTTGTTTTCTTAAGATTTTATTTCTTTTTACATAGAACTAGGTACAGGCCAGAGGTGCAAGCGGTGAGAGAATTCATCAAAGACAGAGTGGGGTGCACAGCAGGCAGACCTACTGAAATACACTGCTGAGGGGAGCAGCGGGTCAGACAGAAGAGGTGCTACACCATGTGGGTCAGCTCCCTGGCTGGGGATCGAACTCAGGCCATTGAGGTGGACCATCTCCATGATAGTACTCAGACTTAACCCCTAAGCCACCTGGGAGGCCCTGAATGAAGTAGTTCTTACTGTGTTATCAGGGAGTGAAAAGAACTAGAGTCTGAGAGTATGAATTCCATTCAGAGGTATCCAGGGACTTAGGTGGCTTGTGAACTTGTGGAGGGCCAACTGGCGTGGCAGTGGAAAGAGAGGACCAGAGGTCAAAAACCTCCTTTTGCTCACCATAGAAAATGCTCGGGGATAAATCTAATAAGCACTAAGACAGCAGGCAGCTGGTAACACAGACCAGTGGTCTCCCTGATGTGCTCCCTATACACATACTTTTGAATAATGATGTCAAGAACACAAGATGGAGCTACAGGCCAGGGAGTAGCATCATTTGTACCCACATGAACCTGCATCATCTTGGTCCTTATTTCCAGAGACCCACCGGCAGCATAGTCCTGGGAGTCTGTGTTACACTGAGTCTGGTTAAGAAGCAAAACCACTTGTTGGCAGCTGCAGGTAAGTGACTGACAATAGAACTCTTTTCTGTATTGCTCTGAAAGATGAGAAGAACAGGACACAACTTTTGCATAGGTTAGGAGGAATTGTTTCAGGGAAAGGGAGTCAGCCAACATCCAAGAAGTAGAGCAACATTCCATTTACAGCCCTTTCCTTCTAGACCTGATTCACTGGGCCGGCGATGTGAAGCGCATTGTCTTGCTCTCTGGGTGAGGCTACAGTAGCTGCTGCAGCTGTAGCGCCTCAGTGGGATTATCCTTGAGTAGATGGATGCCACACACCTGCAACCTGGTGCCCTTTGTGCTTTTGTTCACCTGCTTTCCTTTGCATGCTATTTGCTTCTGTAGCATCTGCTGAATATTTCATAGAGCATATAGTTAAAGCAGCACGTCTCCTAGCCCATCATTCCTTTAAAAATAAAAGACCTTGAAATGGGATTTTAACACTATTTTCTGCATCTCATGTGTGGATGAGGTTTGGGAAGAAGCTGTAGCATCTGCGGTACCCCATCTAAGCCCTTGCAGTGGTTTTTGGTTTTTCTGAGAATGGAGACTAGAACCCTATAAAAATTGTGTTTTGTTATTAAGTTAACTGAAGAATTTGTTGGCATTGATTTTTAATTCTTACGATCTGCTTCTAGAGAAATTCTGGAATCCACACCCCTAATTTATTATTCCTCTAAGGGCCAGGGAACAAACTGTAGCCAACTGCTTTGGAGCCACCCAGCTTTGAAAAGGCTGGTTCCACCCAGGTGGCCTTAGTACCCAGTGGCCAACCCTGCCTGTGGTGTGGGAACAATAGATAACTGAGCTGGCACGGCGCTGGAATGTGGGTGCGGTGGGGAAGCTTGGGCCAGACTGTGCAGACTTGCTGTCTCAGGATTAGCACTTGGAAAGCCAGAGACCAGATGAGGGGCCAGAGCCTAGGAGCTAAGAGGGGGTTCTGTCGGTGGACAGGAAGCTTGCGCGACAAAAGTCAAAGGAGGAAGTCAAAGAAGAAACGGGCGGAAGGATGGCAGTGGTTCTGCATCAACACATTCAGCCTCCATGGAGGGAAAGACTGTGTGGCCCTGTACCAATCTGTATCAGCCCTGAACATGTTGGACACCACCCGCCGTGGGTTGGGCAGAAGATGGTGCAGGCCTGGCAGAGGTTGGTAGCCAGGGCTGTGCCAAGGGCTTGATGTGGCAGGAGGTGACAGGACAAAGGTACTGGCGTGTGCCAGTTGGGAGCCAGCCTTCTTAGCTGTCAGAACTGGTCTCAGAAAAAAGCCCAGCCTTTGGGTATACTTTTGTAGGAGGCATTTTTCTTCTATGAAAACAGCTGCCTCTCCCTTCAGGCTTCCTTCCTGTGACTGAACAGGCCAGAAGAAAAGGTCAAGGGCAGAGAACAAGGACAAAGGAATAAGGTGTGGAGGCATATAGAGCCATGTCCTATCCTTACAACTTCCTGCATATGCAAAACAAACAAAAAATAGAGTTGGGTGGCAGGGGAAAGACTGGGAAGAGAAAGAAAAACATTCTCTTTGAGCAAGAACACAGGGAGCAACTATAAGATTCTTGGAGGGAACCTACCTGTGACTGACTTTGAAATGACCTTGGAAAGGGCTCTCACTCCATGCTGAGGACATGGGTAATATAAATCATCTTCATTTTTCCTGTCTAGAAGGTAAGGTCAGTGACTCATTTAAGATGTCTTGAATGGGAAAGTAAAAGTCCATAGAGAAAGCGGGACTGTGGACATGGGCCTGTTTTTTAAAATCTGAAGGTGAAGTAGCCAGTGGATACGGGGCCAGGCCCCTGGGTGAGAGCTACTGAGCTTGTTCTTCTCCTCCCTGCAGGGAGAACAACTTGGTGCTGTAGAATGTGAGGATTATGGTTGTTGTTACAGAACATGTAATTAGTAGTTCTTTGCCTTCTGGAGTTCAGTACTGGCAAATAACTGATCCCCAGTCTTTTGGTATCTCAGCAGTAACTGTTGAATAAAGGCTTACTGATCACCTCTGTTAGAGGCACTGAGAGAAGTTCTTCTGGAACATGCCCCAAACTCTGTTCCTCAGGCCATTCCCGTCTTTTCATGCTCTTCTCCTGGACAACATTGATGGCTGGCCCAGCAAGCCAGTCTCTGAAATACATTTTAAGTTCTAAGAAGGGGATCTAGGAAGACCAGACAGGGAAACCTCATGTTGATTAGATGAAAGCCCCTGACTGTATTGCTGACCAGAATCCTTCCAAGTCAGCTGAGGAAATGCTGCCCATGTGAATCGTCCTTTCTAAACACACTTCTGTACATTCCTTTGTTTCTGCCTCCTCCGCACACTAATCTCTCTGCCTTGTTCATTTGCAGAGAGGTGGTGGAGATGGAGCGCAACATGTGTCCATGGAACAGACTAAACATCTGCCCCGACCTGCCTGTGACTCTCCTCTCACTGATTGGTTGGCAGTCACAATCTACCCAGGCGCCCAGCGAGAATCCCAGAAGTCATGGCTGAGATCTTGAAGCAAAGTGAAATTCATCTCTACAGAGGCTTGTGGCTGAACTTCATCTGTTCAACTATATCTGAATTAGAATGCACAGAATGGAAGGTGAGTACAGAAGGTCAAGTTCAGAGCTCAGATCTCAGGAGAACTTTCTCTGCTTAGGGGCTGAATCAGAATGGATCACTGTCCTATCATAATTCGTCTAACACATATCTCTGATAAGAACATAGTACATTCTGGATTGCATTAGAATCACTGATACTTGTGTTTTTCTCACCTAATAGACTACAAGCTTCTTGATGTCAGGGTTCAGATTCTCAGCACCTGCCTCACACAAAATAGCCACTCTGTGTCTCATTGAATTAATGTGAAAAAGCACTGCTTCCCATAGTTTCTGTCTCTGGAGGATTAACTTAAAACTTCATATAAACACTGGTTGCTGGCTGTTGGCAGCAAAGTGGCCTCACGTGGATATCAGCAACTCCTACTCAGATGAACAGAAATCTCTTTATGGCCGTTGTCTTAGAAACAATGAAGTAGCTGCTATTATTCCCTAGAAATTGAGGGGGAAATATGCTTGACCTACATTCAGCATACTGATGCCAGTTGATTTTCTAATTATGTAAAAACCTTCTCATCCTCAGATGAAGCTCAGGAACTGGGAGCATCCTAATCTGTCACTTGTCAGAAATTCTTCTCAAGTCCTGTTCCTCAAGGAGTAGATAAACACAATAGTGTATATATGTGGTTGCTAGAATTACAGCAGGGAGGAGGAGCATGATTTCCTCCCGATATCACTTAAGACATCCCACAACTATGGGAGTTTGAATCTCCTGCCATTGTAGGAGTTGAATGTTAAAAAAAAAAGAAAAGAAAGAAAAGGGGGGTCTGAGGATTCAGCACCATGGTCAGATCCAGAGATAACAAATTGGGATCTGTAGTTCATCTACTCTGTAAGAAAAAAACAAAGGGTGGGGCCTCTCTGGGGGCCACAAGGGGTTAAGTCCCAGCACTCTGAAGCAATCTGCAGCCACTGCAGCACAAGTTCAGCAGACCTCTCCTACCTCGCCTGCTGCTCCTCTCAGCAGTGTATTTCAATAGATATACTTGTTCCGCTCCCTATTCTGTCTCTTGTGAATCGTCTCATCCTACAGCACCTCTGGCCTATACCCCAGCTCTATATGCATAAGTAAATTTTTCAAGAAGAAAAAAGGAATAGACACTAAAAAATTCCTTCTTCTAAACAATAAGGTAACCATTAACATGCTCCAGTAAGACCAAACTTCAGAACACTGATAAGCCCAGATACCATCATGGATGTGGAGCAACAGGAATTATCACTCATTACTGGAATGCAAAGTAGTGCTTGCAGTGACTTTGGGAGACATTTTGGTGGTTTATAAAACTAAACATACCCTTACCATATGATCCGAGTTTACTCCTTGGTATCTACCCGAAGGATTTGAAATCTTACTTTAAACACAAAAACTGCTCACATGTGTTTATAGCAGCTTTATTTGTAATTGCCAAAACATGGAAGCAATCAAGGTATCTTTCATTGAATAAGTGGAAAAACTGTGCTATATCCAGATAATAAAATGTTATTCACTGCTTAAAAAAAATATGATCTGTCAAACCATCAGAAAAATCATGGAGGAAACTTCGTTTTAATAAGTGAAATAAACCAATCTGAAAAGAATACATACTATATGGTTATACCTATGTGATAATCTGAAAAAAATAAAACTGGAGACCATAAAATAGTTTCTGGGAGCTGGGGGCAGGTAGATGAATGGTGATGAGCAGCTGGATCACAGGATTTTTCGAGCAGGATGCAGGTACTCTGTGTGACACAGCAGAGGGATACGTAGCATTACCCACTTGTCCAGACTGACTTTGGGTCAGTTATGGACTTCGTGTGATATATCCACATGCATTCACAGTTGTAGCAAATCCACCACTCCAGCGGGGGATATTGCTGACAGGAGTAGCTGTGCGTATGTGAGGACAAAGGCCAACTCTGGGAAATCTCTGAATCTCCCTTCTCCTGGAAATTGTTGTGAACCTAAAAGTCCTCTTTAAAAAAAAGTCTTTGGAAAAAATTGTCCTTCTTCCACTGTGACCACCAGTGAGCCAATGCTTGCTTAGCCAGAGAAAAGGCCCTAGACACCCTGTCTGCACTCTGTGATAGACATCCTCTGTCTTTATGGCTTTCCTGGGTCAGGACCCAAATCTCCATCCTTAGGTCTCAGTCTGAAACTTAGCCCATTAAGAGTCTGTCTTTGGAGATAGATTCTTTGTGTTGATTTTTTCAATGTCTACTAATCTGTAAAAGGTAAGAGCCATTGCTTCTCTTAGCTGTGATCCAAAGAGCTGAGAACCCCTCCAAGACAGAGAAGGTGCAGGGCCATGGAAAACCTGTTGTCCCAGAATCTTCAGTCCTCCTAGGCCCTCTGAAGGGGAGAGCTGAAGCTCTGCAGGTGCAGACAGACCTAGAATGCAGGTGCCCTGGAGAGGGGAAGGAGCCACATCCGTGAGCATGAGCACTCCCTGTGGCCAGGAGTGACACGAAGTCATGTCTCTGTCCTCTCAGCTGCCTGATGTGGGTGAGTGCTCCGAGCACATCTTCCCAAACCCACGTGGACATGCGCAGAAGCAATCACCACCGGGGTGAGAATTCCATTCTTGATGATCTGTGTCTCGTGTTACAAGATACATGCATTCTTAAAAAGAGACAAAGGGAAGCCTCCAATCAAAGCCCTACCAACTTGCATTTGAATTTTGGATGTGCAAAGCCAAGTGAAATAAGAAGTGGGAGATGACGGTAACTACCTGTTGCTGGAGCACTTACACGCCAGGTATGGTGCTGAGGACTTTCTGTGATCTGATGCGGTCCTCATGGTGTCTGAGCCAGGCACACCACTGTCCCTCTTCAGATTAAGAAGTGGGGATTTCGTGAGGGTGAGTCAGGGTTGTATAGCTGTTAAGTAGAAGTGCTAGGATTTGAGCTCTCATCTGACTTCCATAGATCGCTAGGCCACTGGAACCTAAGGGGAAAATCACAGTGAAGAAAATATTTTGTAGTTAAAAATCGAAGCTAAGTTAGTAATACTGAACAACTCGTCAAAATGTCCTATAAGGTAGCAAAGCAGTGGGGAAAACAGGGATGGTCCATTCAGGTTTTTCCTGATTTCCACTACTCCATCAGTACAGTATTACTGTGTTGTCTTCTTTTTTTAAAAAAAATTACTATGTAACAGATCAAAAAGCACATTCTTCAAGTTTTTTTTTAAAAATTTATTTTTTTATACATACAAGAGCTGGGGTACAGGCCAGAGTTCAGGGCGGTGAGAGGATTCACCAGAGACAGAGTGGGGAGCAGAACAGGCAGACTAACTGAAGCATACCGCTGAGGGGAGCAGCGGGCGAGGCAGGAGAGGTCTGCTGCACTATGTGGGTCCCCTCCCTGGCCGGCAGCAGGGATCGAACTCGTGCTTCAGTGACTGCAGTTCGCTTCATTGTGCGTTGCTTTGTCCAGCGTTGCTTGGGAGACCCCAAGTTCTTTTTTCTTGTTTCAAATTTAGATCCAACAAAGTTGGCAGTAAAATCCTTCCACTTGGGAATATAAAATGTCCAATGAAACACAGGAACAGACTAATTACCTCTCTGATCTAATCAGATGCGTAATATTGAAACCACAGTAAACGAGTATCACAAAGTGATGTGGACACAGGTGCACAGCCCGCCTGTCTTAACGGACTTTGCGGCACCTCGCGTCTCTTTCCAGGGTGTGCTGGGCAGCAGGTCAGTGATGACGGGGACAATTGGGCTCCCGGTGCAGGACTTACTCGTTACTGTTTGTTGAGCGCTTGTGCACTTTCTTTCAGCTCACCTTGAATTTTCCTTTTTATTCTTCTTGCAAGTTCCAAAGCGGATGGATTGACTCTTTTATGGTAAAATCTAATTCCTGTGGAATCCAAAGCATGCCCTACTTTCTTATTCAAATATCCACCTTCCTGTGTAATTTACCACATTCCCATGACTCACCTGCAGGTTATGGTCTGAGGTGCCACACCCTTTCTGGTCCCACCTGCACATTGCCGAGTATCTTCAACTGGAAAGAAGCATACCTGCGTTATGTTAATAATCCACTTTTAAAAGAGATTCATCTTACAAGCACAAAACTATGGATGACAAATTAGATTTTTAAAACTTCATGTGGTGCCCCACGCCTTATACTTAGAAGATTCTCGAAGCATACCTGGAAAACCCCTCATAAGATTGCATGTGCCTTATTTTTTTAAAAATTTATTTATGCATACAAGAACTGAGGTGCAGGCCAGAGGTGCACCAGAGATAGAGTGGGACAGACAGGCAGACTGACTGAAGTGCACTGCTGAGGGGAGCAGCGGCTGAGGCAGGAGTGTCTGCTGGGCCATGTGTGTCACCTCCCTGACCTGGCCGGGTATTGAACTTGTGCTGCAGTGGCTGCGGATACATCACGGTGTGGTGCTTATTAATTTCTTGCACCACCATGGAGGCCCCGATCACATGTGCCTTGTTAAAGATTGTCAGTTCTGATGTTCAAATTTCTTTTTGATGTAGTATTAAGGGACAAGTGAAACCTAGATACTAGTGGGCAATGTAAAAAATGACCATAAGTGTGACAGCAGTGAAAATTGTGTTTGATGTTTTTATTTTATTTTTTGGATAGTAGAAATTTATCAGTAAGCTTGCAGCAGTCAGTTTGGTGGTGGTTTTGAAAAACTAAAACCACATTTCCAGTCTTCCCTTTCATCATCCCATTTCCTATCCTAACAGAGCATAATGTTCAGAGGATGATCGAAAACATGTCCCCCTATTAAAAATACTTGCCTAATGCACGAGACAGACAGGCCTGGTCATCAGTGCTAACAAAAGTCTCCTGAGTATTTACGTGAAAGTTCTTGTTCCTGGTCCAGGCACACTGCTCCTTCTCCCTGCCTTGAATGCTGATGTGAAGCCTGGCATTGCAGTAGCCTTTTTGCAGTCATGAGATGATAAGCATGAATGAAGATAACAGCCTGCAGACTAAAGATGGCAAAGAAATGCAGTGGGAACCTCCACCCAGGATGGCAAACCATTGCCTCCATTGCCAGCATTGGACCTCTCATTTCTTCATTAATATTTGCCATATTTGGTTAAGCCACTGTTAAAGCGGTTCTCTGTTAGCTGCAGCCAAATACAGTAATAATCATAGTAACCAAGACAACCTTAAACACAGTCTGTTCCTAAGTCCCCAAATTAAACATTTCTCTTAAATTCAGAGTATTAACTAATTTTAGGTCTAGACCTTGAGGCCTTCAAATAACTTGTATTTATTACAGTCGGTTAGAGATAAATACCAGAGTTAAATGTTGAAATTTTTAAAAATTGTATAATTTTAACTTGTTCTGGGTCTCAGAATGAAGGACGTCTATATGTGACAACCATGGAATTATACCTTTCAGACTCACAGAAGTCCTCAAGTGCTAATAGCAGCACTGTTTACAATAGTCAAGATATGGAAACAACCTAAATGCCCTAGAACAGATGATGGATCCAGAGAGCCCATACATGCACATGCTGGAATACTACTCAGCAATCAAAAATGATAAACTCATGCCATTTGCAGCAACATGGGTAGAGCTAGAAGGCATTCTCTTAAGTGAAATAAGCCAGAAGAAGAAAGATAAATACTGGATGGTGTTACTTATATGTAGAATATAGAGAAGCCAAACAAAGGATCAGCAAAGAAAAATTTTAAAACTGGCTCTTGAAAAACAACCTAAGCTGAGGCTTCCAGAACGGGAGGAGGGGGCGGAGAGAAGGGAGGGGAAGAAATGGGAAGAGGACACAGTGGACAATGGTGGAGGATGGTGGGTGCTTTAGTGGTAGAAAAACTGGTGATCCCACATGAGAGGAGAAATCCTATCTTGTGAAAAAACAAGGTTATAAAATTATGGTATGTCATTGAAAATAAATTTCAAAATAAAAATGAGAATACAGATAAAACTTGTGTATCGTATTTTATTGACTCCAAGCCATCACTGATTATAAGTTGAAATATTACATATACTGATTGTTAAATATGCCATTTAAACTGTTGATGAAGATTTGCAGAATTGATGGTGTGAGTAATGTGGCATAACCACTGTAAAAAGAAAAAGCTTAATGGTTCTTCAAAAATTTGCATATGATGCAGCGATTATACTTCTAGGTATATATCCAAGAACATTGACAACATGTTCAAACAAAAGCCAGTACACAAAATTTAATAGCTGTGTTATTCATAATAGTAACGGGTGGAGCGGATCCAAATGCCTGCCAGCTAGTAAGTGGACAAATAAAATGTGGTTCACACCCATAGGATGACTGGACTCTAAAGACAGGTATTTGCAAGGATGCAGAGAAATTGGGCCCTGACACCGTTGCTGGTGGAGAAGGAAATGGCACAACCACTTTGGAAAAATAGTTTGGCAGTTCCTCAGAAAGAGTTTAGCATGAAGTGAACTTGGACCCACTAAATCCATTTTTCAGTATACAAGTGATGTAAGAACACACATCCTTAAAAAGATTACAAATATTCGTAGCAAAAATTGTTCCTATAGCCAAAAAAAAGTAGAAACAACCCAAACATGTATCATCTGATGTACATGTAAATAAGATGCATGTATTCCTACAATGGAGTCTCATTCAGCTGTGAAATGAAATGAACATATCCACCCTGGAATATGGATGAACTTGACCTCATACTAAGCGAAGCAAGCCACGCATAACAAGGTCACATGTATGATTCCATTTATGTGAAATACCTGGCACAAATCCCAGAGGAGATGAGTGGTTGCCAAAGACTGGAAGTGAGGAGGGGGATGTGAGATGACTCCTTACCAGGTACAAGGTTCCATGTCCTGGAATTACATGGTGATGTTTGCACAGCACTTCAAGTACACTAAAAGTTGTTATTCTTGCAAGTGGTGAATTTCATGAGAATTTTCCCTAAAAACATTTCAGGTTTGTCATAGAGATTTTAAGATGATACTCATTTCAGAGATAGTGCTTTGTAGAAAACATGTTGTGGAGTGATGAAATGTGGTATTTTTAATGACAAAAAAGTTTAAAGGTTCTGTGTAAATAATATTGTAGCAATTATATAGTGAGTGTGCTGCATGTAACAGAAAACCCATAACAGTGGCTTAAACAGGTTAAAAGCTTGTTTTTGTTTCACATTAAAGTCCTGACATGGATAGCTGAACTATCTCCATAAACTGTCTCCACAGTTTGTTCAGGGACCCAAATTCCTTTACATCCGATAGTCAACATCTGATTTTGATCCTCAAAGTTACTGCATGGTCCAGGATGGCTGCTGAAGTGCCAGCCATCACGTCACATTCCACGTGTGCAGCTGGAAGATGGAAAGGGCAAAATAACCTTCCAGCTAAGTGAGCTCTCTCTGAGGAGAATAAAGGTCTAGTTAAAGAAAGACTCACATAGCCATAAAATGGGAAGTGCTTTATGAAGGCACAACCCCAGTCTGTCTGACTTATTGTGTACTGGCCAGCATACACAAAGGCACTAAAAAGGGTGAAATGAATGGAAATGCGTGGAAATATTTTCGAAAATAAGAAATGTGAAAGGAAAATAATTTTCTGAAAATGCACATGATTGCAGAGAAAAAATACTAATCAAGTATTTTTTTAAATATATGGTGAAATTGCTCTGATTTTTTATTTTTATTTTTTTTTAAAGATTTATTTATTTATGCATACAAGCACTGGGGCACAGGCCAGAGGTGTAGGGGGGTGAGAGGATTCACCACAGAGAGCGGGGAGCAG